>ML994215.1:0-29733 GCA_010093945.1 Delitschia confertaspora ATCC 74209 | reverse complement strand
ACGACGAAATGCCAGCTTAATAATGGTTATTTTTAATTCTGATATTGAATAGAGTTTAGAAACAGAACACTGGGAAACCAAGAGCATATGTTTAGTCAATAGATTTAGTTATAAGAATCTAGTAGAGACTTCAACATACTAAACTACGATATGGGAAGTCTGATAGTAAATGAAGAGGCCAAAATATTTTGAAGTGGATGACTTGAACAGCGGATATTGGCTACCACTTCATACGGAGTGGAAGTATACTACCAGCCTCACTGGCTCACAAGTGAGAAGAAGAGAGGAAAGAACGCAAAGTGCTACTTCGAGAGAAGTTGATAGGAGCCGTTACCAAAACCCAAAAAACAAAAAAGGCTAAGGTTTAAACCGAAACAACCTCTACTCTCCCCTCCCAATCTCAACCTCCAGAACATCCCTCCCAACCCCCTTCTCCAATAGCTTTACAAGCGCCCTCCAATTCTCCTGTGTAACAATCGTCTCCTTCGGCCACACCATTGTGTCTCTCCCCGTATCAGCCCATCGCACCTTTAATCCTGTTATAATTTCCTCGCCGCCTTCCGCTTTGTATTTCGACATAAACTCTTCACAGTTAGGAGAAGATGAAATTAAGCCCGTGATCTGCTTGTTGAGATCCTTGATGGCGGGCGGTTGAGAAGAATCCATCAATAGGACGTCGTGGCGGGTAGAATTGGTGATTTTGAAGAGGAGGGGGAAGGCCATAGTGCGAGAGGTTAAAAGAGTGAAGGAACTGTAGACCGTTAGTTTGAGTGTGACATATCTTTTTTGAAGCTGGGTGGAAGACAGCCAGTTGAGAGATCACTCAATTTTTAGACTCAACAAGCTAAAGAATAGGAAAAGCGCAGAATGACTGCTTACGTATTTGTTGGATCGAAGAGTTATTAGTGCTCATGCCCTATATCGAAATGTCGAATATGGACACTTTGAAGTATGGTGGGTATGTGCAGAGACCAAAGCTGGGAATTATCGTGAAAGAAACCGCTCAAGAGCCCCTCTTTCAAAATGGAGTTCGAAACTCTATGGAACACGATTACATCACCACACATACCATCATTCACTATCATGATCTTAGCGGCTAGGCAAAGTTTCCAGCAAGGGCGAGCACGACACGCCTAGCTTGTCTCCGTTGCCAGCCTCTTAACACTTAAGAAGAAATTGAATATAAAATACAAATCCATACTTTATATGGAATCTGCTTTTATATTATTAAGTAGAATGGAATACTCGGAGACATTCACGTGACATCACCACTGCCAAACTCTCTTCCTCTCTGTGACACTATTCATACCCCGCTTTTCTTACATGTCTTCGCGGTTTAACCCAGCCTTACCAGTCTCCTCTTGTCTTAAGCACTTCTTCTATTCTGTCTCATTATCTTTCCTTGTTTCCATTGAAATCTTAGAATCCGAGAATAAACCCAATACGTTCAAACTAGTAATTCAAAGAAAGTTCTTTCACCACTCCCGTTAGTAAGCATCCCCCATCCCACCACTCTAGGTCTTTCGCACCCCCCTCCCCTACTAAATAGATCAGTAGTAAAAAACAGCGGTATAACCATACACCACAGCAATACCTCCCCTCTAACTAGTCTACCCAGATTTCACTCCATTAACCCATCCAATTTCCACCTTTCCCGCTAAAACCCATAATCCCCACGATCACACTTATTTCCTCAAATCTCCTCAGACACAAAAGTTTTCCTACAACGAAGTCCACAATCCTGGTAACAACCCACTACCTCCGATATCCTACCCAAAAACTCTAAAACCATCTCCTTCATACTTATTCCTTCGCTTCCTCCCACCCAACCCACCTCTAACGCAGAACCCTACCGGACCAATTTTTCCCTTTGCGTACTGTTACAAACCTGAAGTGAGGGAGAGGTGATATGGACCAGAAATGTATGTAATTATGTGTATGATTATGCATTGTATTGTCCTCTTGCCTTGTCGATTATGAGAGGTATTGAACTTGAACAGGGAGCAAAGACTCATCTGACCTTCCAGTCTAACGCGTACTACCAAGGGGCCGGCTCACATGGTATGTTGCGCGATGGCAGGGAAGGACGAAATGGGAGAGAGCGGGGCGGGTAAAGAAGAGGGGAAACAGGCGATGGAGAAAGGGGAGGTGGGGTGTTTTTCGTGGTGTGGGTGGTGAATAGTGGATGCATTAGGGAGGTGTCAGAGGAGTATAGATGGTACTATAGAAGGGGATGGTTTTTAGCAATCTGATATAATAAGATGGGATATTTCCGAATATGTTTTCAGCAACAATTTAGGGAAACCTCATTTGGAAACTAGACGAATGTGATAATGCGCGGCTTCGATTTTTATTATAGATAAGGTCCTTCTAACCTTCCCCCCCCCTAACTTTATCTCATCCTACTTAATCATCCATAAACTAATATCAAAATTTGGCAAACAACACTCTACCATCTACCTCTCCTTTCCATTCTACCTTTCCCTTCCCTTCGCCACTTCCCCGCTTCAAACCCCTTGTATCCTATTATTCCCACCGTCTCCTCGCTACCTCTTCCACATATCTATTACATTAACAATATACACCCCCCTAGACTCCATCTTAGCACCGAAGCTACCACCCGTGAATACAACATCAGAGACGGGCTACAAACCAAAGAACTCAAACAACGACAGAAGGCAGGCAGGCGCCGGCTACACACTCTCCTGCGCCCAGGGAAAGTGCAGGAATACGATCCCGATCTGATGCCAGTTGAAGGGGATGAGAGACTTTTGAAGGATCTCAAAGCGAAGGCTATAGAGTGGATATGTAGGAGAGTTTGATTGAGTGAACTGTTAACAGTACTACAGTAAATGATATAAAGTACCGGTACTTCACAAGCGGAGTAGATCACCTCATCATCAAATTTAGACTTTGAACACGATTTACTCCACAGCGCTAGAGATATTGCACTTTATAGTTTATATTATTATACAGTATCTACTTATTACTTTGGCATGTACGAGAGTTATTCCCTTCTGAGCGCTCCATCCAGAGCCGTGCTCAACCGCAAGGCTTCCTTTCTTTGTGAATTCATCTTATTTGTACACGCTCTGAGCTTAGTGACTGCCTTACAAATCATTTCTGGGGCAGTTGTTCGGTCACACTGCAGTACAGCAATATGCGCCATCTCTGTAGCCCCCTTGCTAAGCTGTTTTGCTATTTCCAGAATAGCGGAAGGCGAGCAATTCTGGCGCTTTTGAATATGACCATAAAATAGAGTAGACAGAACCACTGTCTCAAGAGAGTTGCTTGGTGGTTTTTTGGCCCCCATACGGTAAACTCCTCTGGTGGAGCAATTGTCCGCTCACGGGGCTTTATATCAAGCGTTAAGATTACTGTCTCTATGCCAAATGGGACTGGTCCAGTGCCTCTAAAGCTGACACATATATTATCTCTTGTAAATGAGTACTTAAAACCTGCCTTGGAAGCTGGTAAGAAAGACTGCTTGTCGATATAGTTGGTATGGTGGCAGGTCAAGACCACGGATGGAGGTATCCCCCGTCCCATTGCATTAATCTCTTGGACTGCCGTCGGCGGATTACGCCTTTCTATGTCTTTAACAACTACCTGACTTGATAAAATCCCCATTCGAAAGCCTGTCTCATCAAATTTATAGGTATACTCACCAGTTATACCATGCTTCTCTTTTAAGGCCTCCGCTAACCTAAACCACTTGCTAAACAATCTCCTGGTCCCCCCATATCGCTCGCCAGTGATAGTAGGGGCGTCTGATATAGGTTTTAATCGATGGGGCACGCGCAACGAAGTTAGCTAGCTAATTCTTGCATACTGTACTAGCACCGTGCTCAGTAAGTAGTTTATGTAGCCATCTCTCGTACAGCATCTAGTATAAGTGGAAAGCCTCGCGAATCCAGGTCAAGGATATGTTCAATAATCATCTCCTATTCTAGTTTTGTGAGCTTCTTAGAAATAGCGTCGCAGTCGCATCATGCAGTGGTCCCCTCTAGTCGCCGTTGTAGGGTTGATAGATTGACATTATAGAGATGAGCAGCGCGTCGTTTGGGTAAAGACGCGTCTCGGTTGATAGCCTCGATAGCTAGAAGTATTCTAGCTTCATTTGAAGAGGTGTACGCGTTGTGTGTTGATACATTATAGTTGAAAGTTGATGGGTCGTAATTTTGGTAATAAGGTGACCCCTCGCTTGGGTGGCCCACTCGCTTATGAAGTATGTTATAAGAATTGCTAACATATACCTTTATAGGGCATAAAGGAAGGTAGACCATAGCAGGTGGTTTATATATTGGAGGAGTCGATCTTGCTCTCCCTCATTCCTTGCTTAAATCGAAATAATATACTAATATAAACCTAACTACTAAAGACTGTGAACGCCCAAATGGCTTAACACTGCTATCATCTTGGGTATGAGATGATACTCTGTTGTCTCCAGCTACTACTTTTAGGATCCGATTGTATTTCAGTTCTATTATATTAGAACTAGACTATGTGGAATATCGCTTTTATTCGCACAAACAAACAACACTCTCTTGCAACCTTTTGCTCCAGCAAAAGAATCTGAGTCACGACAAATAAAAAAGCTTGGTTATAGTCCTAGCCCATTGATATGAACTGTCCTTCTTTCAAATGCAGAAATGTAAGAGAGACAAAAAGGACCGAGAAGTCTGTATTTTGTAACATAAAGCCGCACCAAAATCCTCAGCAGCAAGAAGCGAAAACAGATCGAAATTTGAAGTGGAGGGTATCCATCCCAACTAGTGGTCCCGAAACCCAACGGTAACCATGCCCCTCTGTAACCCAAACGCCAATGTAAATGACTCAACGCCGCCGTCCGTATGCCGCATGTGTATATCGATTAAGTGAATATAGTAGAAGTGATGATTAAGAGTTCAAAGAAGAGTGATGAGTCACTTCTCCAACTGCTCCGCAAACGTCTGTTGCCAATGGACTAAATCCCGACTCAAATAATCCATCATCTCCAGAGTGCTAAGATGCTTAAATTTTTGCAGCTCGTCTTCTTCCTCTTGGACCTTCTGAACCTGATCCCTGTTCACCTTCGCCAGGACGTCAGTCGGTGAAGTCGTCGAGGTTTTGTCTCCAGCCAGCTCAACCTGCCGTTGTGCAATGTAGTTTTGCATAGCGCCGGCTGGCCGACGGATCTCGTTCCAAGAAAGTTTTTCCAACCTCCAATTTTTGTGTTTGCCCGTTTTGGTTCCACCTGTGCCGTCACTACTGTCGTTCGCAGCGCCATTCGTAACACTGACTTGAGGAGAATCCGGGATGTCGTTGTTTGCGGGAGACGCCCCGTTCTGTGTAGGAGTAGGGGCATCGCGTGTGTATTGATTCCTCCCAAGCCTGCTCTGCCGTTTCTGTGGCGGTCGTCCGGACTTCCTCTGTGTAGGTGCGGGCTTTAGCTCGGCGAGAGCAGTCTCTGCGGCGGTGGATTCAGACGCGGAGGCGGGGACAGGAGGTGCTTCGGGTGGCTGTTCTTCAGCTGGTTCGAGTTCTGCTCCGAAGTCAGCCAATGTCAGTAATCCGCTTTGGGATTCTTTCTTACCGTCGGCCTTTCTCCGTTCAAAGCGGCTTTTACGTCTATTCGCAGCTTCGGCACGTTCTCTTTCGCGTTCCTTATCACGAAGCTCCTTCTCGCGCTGACTTCTTGCGGCCGCCCCGCGCGGCTTCTGTTTGTTGAGGACCATTTTGTCAAGTTCGATATCGTCTTCAGATTCAACGGCAGGGGAGCCAGCAGGCGATTGGGAGCTCGTACGTTGCCGTTTTGTTTCTGGCTTCGTCCTTCGAAGATTGTCAGCAAACTACAACTAGTTTTATGGAATCCGCAAGCAGTCAAGACAATGAAAAGGGGTCAAACGTACTCTTCACTGTCATCGCGGTTCCGCTTCTTGCTCTTTCCATTGACAGACTCAGCAGCGGCGCCCTCATGTTTACTCTCCTCCAACACCTTTCTGAGCACTTCGTCTTCGTCATAAGCTGCCCTACTATTCATTGTAGAACGGCGTTTGCTGAACGACTCGACGCTTGCCCTTGCATTGCGGTCTTTGCTGTCTTTCGGCGATTTGTGGACCTCCTTCGAGAGGGATCCCTTCCGCGAATTCTTTCCATGGTTCTGTTCGTATACGGGGAGGTAACGAGAGTACTTTTGCCTGAATGCTCCAATCGTTAGCATGAGAGCAGCAGTAGGAATGAATAAAAGGCGGCCTCCATATGAAGTGACGGAGTCATCCCATCACATCAGGCGACAAAGGACGATTCCGCCGACCCATTGCAGTTCAATGTGAACCCAAGACAGACTTAGGAAGCGACGTACCCTTTAGGACTTATCATAAGCTTGTGCAGATCTTTCCTGCATTCTTCGCAGAAGTACTCTTCAGGGCTGGTAGCTTCATCCATAATGCCGACGCAACCGCCGTGTTGCCAGACTTTGCATATATCGCATTGGATAAATAGGCCACCTGCTTCATCGATCTGAGTGTCAGAATCTGTCACAGAAGGCAATTGACCGTCTCTGGACTTGCCGGTATCCGATGGTGGACCCGGGTACTCTAGCTGGCCGCAAACACAGCGAGTAATCTCTTCCTCCTCAGCGATATCGTCGTCTAGGTCATCCTCAACCTTTGTGGTGCCGTCTTCGCCATTGTCTTGCTCTCGCGTTCGTCGTCGGGTTAGTGGCGGCTCGATCTGTGGAATGCCGACGGGCTCGTCACCGTCTTCGGAAGAGAGAGAATGAGGGGTAAGGGATTTTTGAGGAGAGGATTGCTTGTGGGTGTTTCTGGTTGCACGTTCAGTGCGGCCGGATGAGACTGAGGATGAGGAGCCGCTGTGTACGGGCCCATTGGGAACTGGCTGGGTGGTGCGAGCCCGCGAGCTGCGACGCGGCGACATTGCTAAACGGGACAGTTAAGGATACAGCTCTGTAGAAAATCGATCAAGTCAGCCCTCAGAACCATGGTACAACGTGCTGATTCCTGGTGAAGAGGTTGTGCGTGGATGGAGGGCGACTAACCAAAGTGCGGAGACTGCGGGACAAAAGCTTCAGCGAGCTTCAAAGGGCAACGGCGGGATGGATTGACAATCGAACAGAAGCGCCGTAGCGGACTAGAAGCATGGTACAGAAGATTCGAAGGCTGGGGCGTCGTCCTGTGTAGTGGCAATGAACCTGGTGGGAGTATGGTGGTGAAGGACCAGAAGAATCTCGTCCGAGTCCTAAAGTGGGCGCAAGACGACGCGAAAAGAGGGTAGTTGTCGGCTACCGTAGAACCACTCATTACGGTAGCTGACAAAGACCGGGTGCGCAAGAGCCATTTTGGAAAAGCGATTCGGGAACACCCGCTGGAGTCAGGGACGAACACGAAGGAAGAGAAAACAAAATCAGAGATAGAGCACAGTTGCTGAAATCGAATCCGGTGCGCAACATAGTTCTGCGTGTTGAGCAAAGAGCGAGGAATCTTGAGTTGGACAGTGGCCTCGATGAATGCTGAGTGCAAGTCACAACCGCTCAGACAGAGAGTTGATTTCTTGGCAGTGTCTGTCTCAAGGTTAGCGCAGATGTGGAGAGGGGTTTCTTCGCGCCCGCTGGTCCCATTGGTTGGCCGCAATTCACAGCTGGATCGCGTGGTGACGCCATGCTTCACCACACCAGTTTGGGATCTCTCAACCTCCATATCTGTACTGCGCTTTTGAAAAACGTAATTCACGGAGCGAATCGGTACACAGAAACTTTTTAGGTCATTCAATCCATGCTCATTCTGATTAAGCTCCTAACCGGTCAAAAAACACTTCCAAGCAGGTCCTATATATGCACTCCCTCTATTTGTGTGTCCCCTTAACCGGCGCACCGTTGTTGTCCGTTGCGCTGAATCCAACCTTCTGCGTCATACCATTCGCTGCCCTCAAACTGCTATCCTTCGCCATACCGTTATGCGTGCCATTGAACCTCAGTCCAGAAATACCATCATATCCCTTCACGCCGGTAGCCTTCTCTAGACGCGAAGCCAGATCTTCAGAAACCTCGCGGAAGATGGCAATTTGGCGCTTGATAATCTCCTTGTCTCGGCAAGTCGACATGTGGCCGGAGACGTTGCCGATGAAGCGCTCACGAGCACCATCGTCGAAAACGCGCTCCCACAACGTACGTGGAGCGTTAAAGTCCTCGGGCCGAATCTCGGATAGGAAAGTGATGGCGTCCCCGATGAAGTTGTTGTGGACCTTGTTTAGATCCACAGAGCGATGGCGGAAAGAGATGGGCTCGATGGAAGACAGGTAGCCCGGCCTGGGGCCCTGGTTGTAGAATGCCATCTGCCCGTCACGCTGGAAGTTGGCCATGCGATATGGGACGCGAGGAGCATTGACCGGAAGCTGCTGGTAGTTGGCACCGACACGGTGACGGTGGGTATCTGGGTAAGAGAAGAGACGGCTCTGCAGAACAGGATCCGCAGAGGGCTCGATACCGGGGATCATGTGTGCTGGGTTGAAAGTGATTTGCTCAATCTCAGCAAAGTAGTTCTTGGCGTTCTCGTTGAGGTAGAACTCTCCGAACTTGCGGAGAGGGAATTGCTTCTGAGGCCAAATGTGGGTCAAGTCGAAGACGTTGATCTTCTGCTTCTCCCAGAGCTCCTCGGCCTCCTTGGGAGTCATGGTCTGCACGCAGAAGTCCCATCCTGGGTAGTCACCGTTCTCAATGGCATAGTAGAGGTCCTTTTGCGAGTGGTCTGGAGACTTCGTGGCCGCTTCCTGCTCGGTAAGGAACTTGATGCCCTGCTTGGACTTCATATGGAACTGGGCATACACCCACTCGCCCTCCTTGTTGACGAGCTTCATAGTATGGCCGCCGTATCCGTGCATGAAACGGTATCCATCCGGAATGCCACGATCTCCCATGAGGATCATGACCTGATGGATTGACTCGGGGTTTTGAGAAAGGTAGTCCCAGAACATAGTGGAGTCGTCTCCCGAACCCAAGTGCGTAGCGGGGTCACGCTTCTGGGTATGAATGAAATGGGGGAACTTGGCTGGGTCCCTCAAGAAGAAGACGGGGGTGTTGTTAAACACCAAATCCCAGTTACCTTCCTCAGTCCTGAACTTGACTGCAAAGCCACGGGGATCGCGGGCACAGTCATGGGAACCGGACTCACCACCGACGGTAGAGAAACGGATGGTGATGGGGCAAGTCTTTCCTTGTTTGAAAACTTCCGCAAAGCACAAGTCCCCAAGGTTGTCGGTGCACTTGAAGTAACCGTGAGCTCCACTGCCCTTGGCATGGACGACACGCTCTGGGATCCTCTCGCGGTCAAAGTGGGAGATGAGATCGATCAAATGGAAGTCCTGGAGCAGAAGAGGACCATTCTCGCCTACGCGCTGAACCTCATATGGATGGGGATATGGAACGCCATTGCTGGTGCAGTAGAGCGTATCTTGGGACTTTGCGTTGCGGTCATCAACATAGTCTCTGTAGAGGTCGCCGTTCCGCTTGCCGTCTGCTGCGTGCTCCATGATGTCTGTATAGAAGAAGATTGCTTAAAGCTTCGATAGATAAAGGCACTTGATTGAACTAGAGTTTCTGATACAGCAAGTCTTCCCTAGGTACTGCAATTGAAGGTGGGCCCCATTAATATATTTGTTGGGGACGTGGCGGGTGGCGGCATCCTGTAGAAGGCGGGGAAGCTGACCTGTTGACCTTTGAGGGAGCTCTGTGGTGGTGACGGAGTGCTGGGAAACGCGGGGCATATAACGCTGAATAAGGTCCGTGCTTCTAGGCCAATTATTACCGAGCAGATTGCAATTCACGGCTTCTAGAGCAAAGCTATTCACTTACCCCTCCGCATCTGACCACATGCCTGAAAGGCGGATCCGTTCACGCATGACATATCGCCAACCATCATCAATACCACACCCTTTACGAAGCGGAGACTGCCGAGAGCTGAGTGGGAGTGGTGTGTTGAGCACCGCGGAACGGCAAGCAACCCCAACGGTGGTGAACAGAATTGCTATCACGTGAGAAAGGTTCATCGTTCTTTCATCAGAACTAGATTCAGAAGATATGGAAATCTAACTGTCTCTAAAGAAGGGTATTCCTCCACATCCACAGTATGTCATGTTGGATATCAACCAAACGCCTAATAAATGCCTTCATAGCCAAAACGCTGAAAATGGATGGCTCGGAGCCTTCCTGAAAAGCGCATATATGGTTGAAAGGGTATTGTATACGCAATGAAAGGGTATTGTGTCTACCCGAAGGGTCCAGTATATCCCATCATCTCTTTACTTCATCCTCCCATGGAAAGATCGGTTCGTATTTGGAACGGTTGGCCGCCGCTGATATACCATCACGACGAACACCACGGGCACCGTCAAAGGCATGGCCACATATTCTCTAGACACAGTCAGTCACTCACTTCGCATTCTCCTTAGAAGAACAGCGCAGGGAAATATACCTGTCGTCGATTGGCGAAGTCGGCTCTCAGTTCGAGCCACACATCCCTATCCTCGCAGTCTTGTCCTCCTTCAGCGGTCTGTTTGCATTTCGGCTGATTCCTCTCAGTTTCATCTGCGCTTGGCTTCAACCATGGCTTCGGCATTGGCCAGTCCGAGAAATGGATGAAGCTTGCTTCGGCGACGGCCTTCCTCGCACTCCATGGCTCTTCTTTTGAGCCCAAATACTTCTCATGGTGTGCGGATCGGAACTCGCCGGTCATTAGGTCGTAACGACGGTGTGGAATAATCGTACAGGAATCACCATACATCTTGTTAAGGATGTCCATGTCGTAATCATTCTCAGCATGGTGGTTGATGGCGTGCTGGATACGCTTCCAATCGAACTCCGATGGCTCAATGACGACAAGTTGGCTCGAAAGGAAGAATTTGTCCATCCAGAAGGCTCGCGGCATGGCGACAGGGGCGGAGGGCAAGAAGAATAGCTCGTCCATATGCTACCATCCGTTAGTATTCACCCAGTAGCAAATTTTGGTTTTGCTTACCTTGGTGACAGTGGCATCCGAGTCGAGCGATATCACGCGCTTGTATTCTGTGAGGTTGAAGGCCAATAGCTTCGTATAGCTGTCCTTCCACGTCGGATCGTTGTTATACTCGGATGTCTGCACTTCGATCGGTACTAGCTTTGTCTTATACTCGTTCCTAGCCTTTACTAGCATCTTACTCTCGAAGTTTGCATTGCTTCGGTCGTCCGCGGGGATCTGCCATTGTTGCGGATACATCATGACTCGGTCTGCTTCGCTCCCAAGGCGGTGAAGGGACTCGAGGATCATGAGCGAGTTACAGAGGTAGTGGGCATTGGTGACATATTGCACGTATGCGAAATCCGTCCATTTCACGTCCGGCACGGTGATCCCATCGACTGGCGCTGTGACGGGTTCTACTTTCTCTTCTTTATGTTGATGTTCCATTTCCACGACACTCGAATTGCTCGGCGGCACAAACTCACCCAAAGTGACCGGAATATCGGTATACCGAGTAAGGGCGAAGATTAGTATCACCAGGAAGACCAGTAGCAGCGTATTCTGTACTCTTCGTGGGGCGAGGCAGCTTCTCCAACTCCAAAGGGATGTTGACTTCGAGGGGGCTTCCGGATCCTCTGATGAATGCACAGGCAGGTAACTGCAGTTTGAAAACACCCGGGTTTTCAACTGATACCACATCTTGGCGCTGCCTAAAGAGGAAATGAAGAAGATACGGAAGTAAGTAATACTGCCAGAAGGAAAGGAAGAGGAAGAATGAGGTGCAAGAAACCTGAGGAACAGGACCACTTCTATCTAAGGGGCTTGTCGCCATTGCGGCACAACATGGAGTGATAGGTATCCGTTTATGTATTTGGGGGGGGGGGGGGGGGGCCGGGGTTGAACGCCACGCCAACCCCCCCCCCCCATTGGCTACGTGAACCGAAGACCATCAAAGGTTCTCAATTTCAACCTCAGTTACAAGAGTGCGGCACAGCATCAAGTGTGCTGACGAGGCTGGCTATTCACACTGTCTCGCGGTATCGTCGTGTTGGTACATGTACTTCCTCCTTTTCACTTTGTCAGTATTCGCTGCGGGCACAATTGACTTCGCTTGTTTGGCCCATTTTATTCTTCATCTTGTCACATTTGATATTCTCGTTTCTCACGCCTATTTTGATTATCTATAATTGGGAGATTTGTCGTTGCATATGGGGCCATTGTCAGCTATCTTCCATTTGTCCTTCGGATTGCTATTCCGGATCACACCGGTTGCACAAGGACAACGTACATTGGGCGTCCGTTGGAGTACCCAGGTATATGGACCCCACGGGCCATGGCAAGCAGTCCGTATTACCGTTGGAGGACTGCATTCTACAAATGCGCCTCTCAGCATCATGAAGACGTGGATGTGTATCCAGGCGGTGAATGGGGCAGTCTGACGACCTCTACGGACAGCTGCAACCCATATCCTAATTCACTCTGTGGAGCAGGTGGATTCTTCGACCCAGATGAATCGACAATGCAACAGATACAGTGGCCGTATGACTATGTCAACGAGGCTTCAGGTTCAGAGTGGCACAGGAGGTTACTTAATTTTTGAATATATTTGTAGAGCAAGGTCGACACATGTAGCCGCGCAGGCGTACTTTGTTACAATGAAAGCGAATAGTGGTTTATAGCTAATCTGAACTGGGTAATATCCGTTCATCATTTCAGTGTAATTCTGCTTTGGGAACGCGGGAATGAAACTATTTCCCAGATTAGATCTCAATCGCAGGATGCGGCAAGTCCGATAAACCTTCAAAGAATGTCTCATTCTGCTGTTCCTATATTCTAATTCCTTGAACCCAAATCTAATCCTCCATATTGCCAATCGTTTCATTTCTTCACCGTTCACCCTTCTCTAAAGTTTAGACGCCAGATTTCCCGTCCCTTATTTAAACCATTTTCTCTCCCGTCCAACCTTCCCCCTATACGCCCCACCGATTCAATGCTACTTTTCTCCCCCTTTGTCCAACCAAATCTCTCATTTTCTCCATACACTCAAACTCAGTCGCACCCGAGTTAGTCGCCATCTTCCAGGTTCGGTTTTAGTAGATACCAGGTGCAGGGCCTTGGAGGGGGGGGGGCGAAATCAATAAGCTGATCTCAGCCCTTGGGGGCCTATCATCTCACATCAGCCTGCGCCAGCATACTAAGGATTAAAATAGGGGAAGGATGTTCTTTTTGTCAAGCTACCCTTTCCTAGACCAAGTGTACCATTTATTCAAATGTATGCAGCATAGCTTCGAAAATAAAGAGAGATCCAACGCCTAGGAACCTCGAAAAACTATGACTCCAGCATACCTATTTTCCTCCCTCCTAACTTCACCGGCAAGCGATCCTCTTCCCCTTCGCGCCCGTATCCGCTCTAACGGGGAGCATTCCCTTTAAAACTCCTACAGACTCAGACTCGATGATTCATAACTTCACTCCCCTATGAGTTCCGGTTCATCGATGACTTGGAACGCCCAACTTTCTCCGTTCCTTGCTTTCCGCCCCGTTACCAACACGTATGTGCGACCGTATTGATAGAATAAGCATTTCTGTTGTAGAGTATAGTGAAGGAATGAATGATTTTATTATTTTGGAGAAGCCCGTTCTAAATTACTGCAGGGCGAACAAGAATGTTATCGAGAACACGTCATCGGTACTCCATAAACCGGTAAGGTAGCTGCGGTCACGTGCGTGGGAAATGGGGGTGAGGTGAGAGGTTTATTATCGGGCGTAATTATCGCGTAATTTGTAGGGGGGGTTTATTGGTGCAGATTGTGAAATTTGGAATTTGGACGGATTGGGATGGGGCTGACCCGGCTTATATTGACAATTGTCATCACGATAATAAGAAGAGGTAAGTTGGTGGTACACATATAATAAGAAGAGGTGGGTTTTAGGGTATGGTTGGAGACGCGTGGAAATGCAGGACGCTAATGCGTTAGAAGTTCTAGATACATCAAAAGTCAGCTCGTTCACCCTTCTTTCTAAACGCAATTTTTGCTAGCTACTCTATAATATAATCTAAAGGAGGAGAACCTTGGGGACAGAATATCTGCTGTAGTAATCATTTTCTTGCTGTGGAGAACGCCTCTGCAGCTAACTATTCCTACTCCTCTTTCCGCTCGCCAATACTCAGTCTATAGACAGAATCAGTGCCAAGTTGGATTCCCACCATTGCCGATGTAATCCTCTCATCTACATCGAACTCACTGCTCATCTGTGCCCTTAGGTCTTTAATCCAATCCTCTACCAGTAAAAACCGACACTCATTCTCCCTGCCCCAGTGAAACAGCCGCGGTTCTTTCGATGGCTCTTTTCTTGAACAAACTCTGTCAACCAGCGCTTCATCTAGATTTTGCCCAGCGGTGCAATTATATGGTCGTTTGTATCTCATTACGAACTCGTCGAAGGTGATTTTGTAACACGCTGTAAAAGTCTGTCGGGATGGGCGCTGCAGTGTAAAAGAAAGAACATCCGGCGCGCGGGAGCAAAGGACGAGTAATACATCATCACCAATCCTCTCCTGCCTCAGGATCTCTGCCCCCCTCTCTCCAGATTCGTCTTCAGATACCGCGATTGCTTCAACCTTTAAATCCGGAAACTCCTTCACAACAGTTGATCTCAACAACAGCCCGCAAGTCGGAATCCCCGGCCTACATTTCGTATTGGGATCTATCTTCTCAAGATGATCTGTCACAAGCTTCTTGATAGACTTCCGAACCGTATCATCGTTGATTCTGGAGACTTGATTTCCTAAGCTCAGAGCACCGTCAATTAGACACTCAATCCAGCTAGCGTCGACGTAAAAGCTGCGTAGGGACTCCAGCGGGAGGAAGGACGGATCGACGATTAGATATTGAGGTGGAACGCCGATGAGGGACATGCGGGAGAGGATCCATGATAGCACGATTTGGAAATCTGGAGAGGAGGGGGCAGTAAGGGATTTGCAGAGCGGCGTGTCCATAGTAACCTCTGCTTTCTGGTGATGCGCTGATGCTTTTTTGGAGGCTGTCGAAGCATTATTGACCACACCCTCCAACGTCTTCATCGAGCCTATAAGTGACTCGATGCTATCCACTCTCGACGTAAACACCCTCTGCTTATCCGTTTCTTTTTCCAGGTCGCTATGCGAGCCCCTTTCCTGAATCTGATTCCGTAATCGGGCCAGAGACACAATAAGCTCCCCATCCCTCATCCCCATCGCCCTCCCCAAATCCCAAGCAGCTGAATACGAAATATCCACAGAGCCAGTCTCCAGATCCAGTATTTGCAGGTCAGTTCCAGAATTGGACATTACCGTCCACTCACGCGTAGGTGGGCGGTTCGGTACACTGGGTACCAAAGCCCCTCTTAAGAACGCCATCGTGGTTTCACCAGCCAAAGTCTGGAATTTTGTCAAGGTATATCCTTCTTTTGACCTCTTCTCCAATTTTATTTTCACCTCATCCTCCGCCCGATGCTCCATCTCTATCTTCGATCTCCTGGCGTCCGGCGCTCTTAGCGGTTGCAAACTTCTCTCGATATTCACAAACTCCTGAGAGAGACTAGGACTTCCCACCGGCAGAACCGTATACGTCCAGCTATGGAGGCTTGTTAAAGCGACGTATTTTGCCGTATTGGTGTCCACAAGGGGCATGTCTTTCCATCCCTCCAAGGAAACCAAATGCACCACCGCAGGACTCTCGTCACTCTCATTAAGCGGACCAATTCGATGCGAAACCACCACGCCGAGGGCCCTTCTCTCTTCTTCATCTTCATCTTCATTTTCTGTCGCCGAAGCAACCATACCATTGCTGGGAGCCTTGGCACTGCCAAGCCGCACATGCGCCAAATATCTATATCTCTCTAAATTCGCTGTTCTCTGCCCTGGTTTAGCCACTCCGTTTTCGAAGGTGGTGACCAGGTTGTTGAAGAGGGTGGGTTGGAGAAAAATGATATCTGTCTTCGTATTCAGTTTGCCATCGTCGAGACTTGGGATGGGTGATGCAATATCCCCCTTCCTCTCAACGAGTTCTAGGTCGGCTTGAGTCATGTTCACAGCGAAGGTCCCCGTCTGCTTCACCCTTTCACCCGTAGCCTCGGCCTCCCTAAGCGTTTCTGTACCTTTGAAGATCGAATCCCCCCCTGAAAGATGATTCAAAGCGATCTGCAGTTCTGAGGAGGAGAAGACGAGAAGAGCGAGCCAAGGCATGCAGTCTGGATTCTCTGAATCATTGACGTACCGTGGATCTTGTTTCCAGGGTAGATAAGGGTCATTTAGGACGATAGACGGGAGAGTTTCGGCAGGGGCGCGGTGGCCTGGGGATGGGTGAATGGAGTGAATGGAGGATGGGGGGAGAAAGAAACGAGATGGTGCGGAGTTGAAGGAGGCTTTCTTGGGGGTTTTGTTGGGGGAATCCATTGGGGTTTGAGGAGCTTTGATTGTTTGTTTGACTTTTATTGTTTGTTCTCCTCCGAGTAATCTAATAGGAGAGTAAGGGCAAAGCTCTTGATGGTCATCTTGGAGAGAATATGAAGGCAAGGGGTTGTTTTCCGTGATCGATTCCATTGGGTAACCTTTATATCTTAAAGAATAATCAACTGGAAATATTGAGAGTGGAAGACCTTCTTATAAGTACGGCTGGATTGGGCCAGACCCAAGGCGATTGCATGAACACCCCTGCTGTGGCGTTTTGAACTAACAATATAGCTTAGAACTGCGTTCAAAGTGGAGCTGAAGCCACCTACAACATACAGGGACTAAAAAATCCATGAACATAAGCATCACATGACATAGGATCGCGAGTGCGAGATACTTATACTCCTAAATGTGAAAATTGCCATTAGTGGAAAGAAATCTGCCCATCAATTACCTGAGGTACTGGAACCTCTCAACTTAGAACCCATATTTCCAATTTGCTTAACCTTTCGATTCAAGCGCTTGTTTGATGGCTGTTTTTCATCAGCAAACTAATCCTAAAAAAAAAAATAAAACAGCAGGGACTTACCGTCACAGCTCCCCTTAGCATCGCCAAAGAGCATCTTAGTATTCTCCATATAGAACATCGGGTTCTGGACATCCGCATACCCGCTCGCCATCCCCCTCTTCATAACAATAACCTGCTTGCTCTTCCACGCCTGTAGTACTGGCATACCAGCGATGCTGGAGCCCGGTTCGAGGGCGATAGGGTTGACGGTGTCGTTGGCGCCAATGACGAGGGTCACGTCGGTGCTGGAGAAGTCGTCGTTTATTTCGTCCATTTCGCTTGGAAGGGAGAGTTAGTATCGGGGGTTTAGGAGACTGGGAAATTTAAAAAAAAAAAAACAATGTGAAATATGAGCCAAAGGGGAAGCGGATGGAGGAAGAGGTTTGCATTTTGGGGGCAAGAAGGGAGGACGAAGAAGGAAGTAACTTACAGCACGATATCATACGGTACCGATGCCTCTGCAAGCAATACATTGCACTGCCCAGGCATCCGACCGGCAACAGGATGAATAGCAAAGCGTACATTGACTCCCTTCGCGCGAAGGATCTTGACGAATTCGGATATCGCGTACTGGGCTTTTGCTACTGCCATGCCATACCCTACGACCTATGGGGAAAATTAGTACCAAACTGTATATAACTTGCAGCTGTGCTAAAAAGTTCAGTTTATGGCTTACAATTATAACGCTCTCTGCATTTGCCAGCGCTTCAGCAGTCTCCTCAGCAGTCGTTTTCGTAACTTCCCCTTCTATCTGTTTAGTGTCTTCGGCTGTGGAAGTTATGCCGCCAAACAAAACGTTCGTCAGACTCCGGTTCATAGCCACACACATAATATAGCTAAACACCCAAAAGTCAGTCCAGCCACTCCCCTACAACCTATCATTTCTCCAGGATCACTTACCTCAAAATACTCCCACTAACCCCAATCAACGCCCCCACACTAGTCAACAACATATTATCCAACATAAATCCCTCCGCTACAAGCGCAAACCCCGAATACGCATTCAGAACAGTAATGACTACCGGCATATCTGCGCCCCCAATTGCTGCAGTCGTCGTATATCCCTTAACAAAACTCAATGCCGCATTTGCCGTCAGACAAGCCGCGCCAATCAACGGCGCCCCCGGAGCCGCCGTCAAAAACGCACCCATTGTTGCGACATTTGCTCCAAGGAGAGATGTGTTGATGAGGTGGCGGCCGGGCAGGATGGTGGGTTTGGAGGACATCTTGCCAGCAAGTTTGAGGAAGGCTACGAGGGAGCCAGTGAAGGTTACGCCGCCGATTAAGACACCGAGGTAGGCGGAGACCATATGGAGGGTTGAGATGGAAGCGATGTGCGCCATTACGCTACCGATGGAGGTGAGGACGGCGGCGAGACCGACTACGGAGTGAAGGGCAGCGACGGTCTGGTGGTTGTTAGATACCCACCGGGTTTATGAGGGACGAATTTTATAGAAGACATACCTGGGGCAGCGAAAGGGGTGAGATGCGACGCCCAATTACAATTCCGGCCAAACTACCAATGCCGGCGACACCAGCAAACTGCATAAGAACCTCCGGAGAGAAGCCAACAGCCGCAAGGGATGCCAAGATCCCCGATGCTACACCCAGCATACCGAGAATATTTCCTCGGCGAGCGGTCGTTTGAGAAGCAAGGCCTGATAAGGAACTGACACAGAGTACACTACTGACAAGATAACCGGCTTGGACCAGCCCGGCCATTCCGGTGCTCGCGGCAGCGATGAAGCCACCTCCGAAGATAGCAGCTGGAATTGTGTAGAGCCAGTTGTATTCTGGTGGATCAGTTGGTCGTTTGAACATGTCTAGCATTCGCTTGGTGATGACGAAACCACCAGAGACATTGACGAAGGCCAGGAGAACCGAAGCGGCGCCGAGGAACTGGGGGAACGTATGAGGAAGAAGACCTATAGTAGAAGTATCAGTAATCTAGACCATTTCGCTGACTCAGCGACCAAGAAAGAAAGCGGAATAGGGGATCCACGTAACAGTAACTTGTCTCTTCCCTCCACCACTAGAGGCCAGAAAAATCTCTTACCTCCGCCCATAACAAACAACCCACCAATCCCCACCATCCCCGAAATCGCATTCGTAACACTCATAAGCGGGCTATGCAGCGCTGGAGCCACACCCCAAACAACTCTATACCCAATCAAACTCGCGAGCGCAAAAGTAAACGCATTGCCCATAAACAACGGTCCAGTGAGTTTCCCAAGAGCGACAGCGGTACCCATCCCTGCGGTTACGGTGGCAACTTCACGGGTCTGTTTCTGCCAGGGGCTCATGGCAATGGCTTCCGCCCGAGTTTCGACGAGAGAGGGCGGTTTGGCTGGGGCGGGAACGGGAGGCGCGGGACGGGGTGCTGGGGGGAGGATTTTGCCGTTGTAGGTTACGATTGCGCCGCGGGTTACCTCGTCTTTTAGGTCTACGTCGTAGGATTTGTCTTTTGTGGATAATGAGAGGAGGAATTTGGTGATGTTGTTCGAATAGAGGGTTGATGATTGAGTGGGGAGCCTTGATGGGAGATCGGTGTAGCCTAAATGGATCAGTGTGGAGCAAGAAAAGCCCAGCGAAATACAAACCGATAACTGTAACTCCTTGACTTTTGACGAGCTGTCCCGGAACAGTTGCCTCACAGTTGCCTCCAGCTTCTGCAGCCAGGTCGACTACTACTGAGCCGGGTTTCATCACCCCCAACATCTTCACTTATCGTAAGCGCAATTCTCGTAATCGATATATGGACATACTGACCGCTTTGGTGATGAGCTTTGGCGCAGGCTTCCCTGGAATCAAAGCAGTCGTAATCACAATGTCCACATCGCGACATTGCTCGGTGAAAAGCTTCATTTCGGCCTCAATGAACTCCTTAGACATTTCTTTTGCATATCCCCCACCACCGGAACCCTCTTCCTCTAGATCGACCTCAATGAATTCGGCACCGAGAGATTGAACTTGTTCGCGCGCAGCGGATCGAGTGTCGAATCCGCGTACGATGGCTCCCATTCGGCGGGCCTGCAAAGACATTCAGTATGCAGGTATATTTCAAGTGGGGGCTGAATTCTGACAGTTGCAATGGCACTTAAGCCAGCTACTCCTGCTCCAATCACGAGAACTTTGCAAGGCGGAATCTATAAACGATGTTGGTGAAAGCCTAAGACGAGCAGTCATGATGTATTATACCTTTCTACATTTTGTTAGTATGGATTGGCCAAGACCATTGCCGGGGAGGTGCTCACCCAGCCGCTGTAACTTGACCTGTTAAGAAGCGGCCAAATTGATTGGATGCTTCCAAAACAGCTTTGTATCCAGCAATGTTGGCCATAGAACTATGACCAGTGTGTTGTTAGTGATCAATTATCTTCAGGGGCATATTCTGGAATCTACCTCAGTGCGTCGAAAACTTGGGCGCGCGAAATGCGGGGAACCATATCCATAGCAAACGCCGTAACACCCCGAGATGAAAGTCTATCTACGACGGGTCTATTTTGCACTGGGTATAAAAACGAGATGATGGTCGCACCCTCTCGGAGGGCATCCACCTCACTATCAGGGCCATCAATGCTTGGAGCTCGAACTTTGAGAACAATATCACTTTCCGAGAATACGCTTCTACGGTCAACAGTCTCGGCTCCAGCTTGCTCATATGCCTCGTCGGTAAACTGAGCTTCGAGACCCGCTCCGCGCTCGATGATGACGCGAGGGAAGCCCTTTTTCAAAAGCAATTTGACATTTTGAGGAGTAATAGCGACACGACGTTCTCCAGGATAAGATTCTCGAGGAATACCAATGGTAAGAGTTGAATAGGGACCAGCAGAGAAGGGCGGGGTAGTATAAAACTCCTCCAAATGAGCATCTTCTGGAAGGGATGATGCATTACGAACCGTGATGGCGGATGCAGGCGGAACATGACTGTGCAGATAGAACAAACGCTTTGTAGCCAGGCAGCGGGAAGCCCTCCGAAGGGATACGGTTGGCTGAAGGCGCTGCAGGTTGTTGTGATTGTTACGATGCCAGAAAGAGGTGGACGCACCGCGTCTGAAGTTGGGAAGCCGGCTACATCCGGTCCATGGTCGCAAGGCGGGTGCCCTGCAGGCGATAAGGCAGCTGGAGGCACTCATCGTGAACGATAAGCCGTGTGACCCGCAGTGAGATGTTTAGGTATAACCTAAGAAACAAAGAGAACCCGCATCTGCAGTGAATAACATGGACAACCACTCGAAGGTACCGTTGACGAACGAAGGCAACCGGAAGCAAACGAGCACTCAAACTACCACAATCTTTTTGCGGCGAGACAGGCTACATAAAGGCACTCAGATACCTACTGCCGCCCGACCCTTCCTTGCATCACGCGTTAGAGTGTTTTGCCGGTCGTGCGGGCGGAGCTGACGCGGAAGACTCGCTTTGGAAGGTGTGGGGTTGAATTATCTGTTGGATGTGCGGGGAAAGTTGAGAGGGTAGGAGGCGTGACTCGTAAGTCTTACAGCATTCATGCCTAACGGTGCCTCAGGTGCCGGCCGGATGTTAGCAGTAGCATTTTTCGAAGTTTCACAAAGCTAGGCTGATTGATGGCTTCCCGTATGGCACGCACAAAGCTTATGTTTGAGAGTCTCTTAAGCGTTGTCAACTTCGACTTCTGACAGGAAGTTGGTATATATTGTGTATGTGTTGTAGGTTGTCACAACATGTGTCCGTGCTGCACAGCTGTCCGGGGAAGATGTCGATAGCGGTCGATCCCCCGGAGTGGGGCCCGCACAGGCCGGCGGTAACCTTCAGCCCATGCACGCATTTTCCCTAGAAGAAAACGCGGTAAAGACCTCCCATCTCAAGGTCTGTGGAAACATGTCAGTTGTAAGGGGTATACGCAGCAAGGCTGCCAAAGGGTAGGTATCGGTTATAACAGAGTGGTATTGCTAAGGAGTCTATGAAGCTGTTGCGGGGCCTACATATGGTGTTCGCTTAGAGGCTAATGCTCTCCGTTCTGGCCGAAGTTCTGCCGTGAGACTAAGCATTTGTTCAGCTTGGTGAATGAACAAAGGCACGTGACGAAGGCCTTTCATGCCTGAGCCCAATATACTTGGGCTATAGCCTATTACATCAGTTCGGCTATAAATATGCTCGCTATAGGGGCTAGATATAGGATCTAATTAACGAAGTTAGTTATAGGAGCTAGTTCTAGGAGCTAGTTATTGTCACAGTGTTGCGCAAGAGAAGATCAATCGTTATATTAATTACCCAGGTAGCTAACTTTATGAGAAGAAAAGGATTAGAGAAGAAGGAGGAAAGGGTTGGCAGCAAGTCCTAGGTAGGTGTTCTTCAAGCACTAATGACTAAGCGACCCCACAGAGTTGTTGACCTCTCACGTGCTCATCATTCACTACAAAGTGGTTCAACCTACCCAAGACAACCCACCCAATCCATGCAAGCATGTGAGCCGTCACAGTTATAGGAGCTAGTTATAGGAGCTAGCTATAAGTGCCAGTTATAAGAGCTAGCTATAAGTGCTAGTTATAGGAGCTAGTTATAGGAGCTAGCTATAAGTGCTAGTTATAGGAGCTAGCTATAAGAGCTAGTGATAGGAGTGTCACAGGGCCATGGACTTTGTATACAAACCCCGTGACGCCTGGTCTAAATGCACATACCAAGTACTCTGGCGGAACTTTTCAACTCACGAACCTGCGTTTTCTTTTCTTTTCATGCAACGTCTTAATTCTTCCCACATGGTACTGTATACAGCAGCTCAATTGACGCTCTTTCCATTAGCTCTCGAGCCTGCCTACGGAGCCTCTCCTGACAAGGAGCTAGTATGGACTTCTAACAAAACGCGGATACCGTTTTCGGCAAAAAAGTTGTCCGTGTTTTCCCCATTCATTCACCATTCCTGGTTATTGGTGGGGCGTACCCGGCAGTGTGCAGTCTTCTTTTCCTCCCGGCGGTGCAGCCTGCGAAATGGGGCAATACCTCCAGCTGGCTCCCCCTGTAAATATTTGCAAGTCGCCAGAGGTGCTTCCCAAAGAGATCCCTCCACAATATCAGGATGAGAGTGGCGCCCAAGAGTCGAGGGGCGAAGAGAGAGTATCAGAAGTCATTCTTGAGACACCATGGTGCGGCAATTGCTAAAAAGCCGTGCAAACGAAGCGACATGGAGGAAGACGCGGACATCCTCTCTCCCCAAAAGATACCCCTAAAACTGTACTGCGCCATTCCTTACCTCACCATACGATCAACACCGCCCAAGCCCCCGTCCTTTTTGAAACAGTATGACCAAGTTACACCTATATGTCACTCAACCGATATAAGGATACGGCAACGGATGGCGGCGTTAAGGTGGCTGAAGGCAGGGAGTGCGAGAGAGAGTAGAGGACTTCGCATGGGGAGTAGGTTACTGTTCGTCATTTGGAGCTTAGGCAAAGCCAGTCTGAGCATCCAATGGAGGTTTAGATGAATCCAATGAGAGAGGCTCGTAGGCAATCTTACAGAGAATGGTGGCCGAGGAAATCGCCAAGAACTTTGGGTAGTCCGTGCACTACCAACCATCTTTCTGGCAGCTTCAGGTTCTTAATGGGTCTCTACCAATCCTCAGACCAATTCTTCTCATCTAATTAGTCTCTTAAAATACCTTATGCATCCAAATAATTGTATCTACTGATGGCTTGCGGCCCTAGTTCAAGACGCAGCGATTGAAATCTCCTCTTCCCAAACCCCGCTTTCTTCTGTCTCAGCCTTCAGCTCCAACCTCAAATGATATCTCTAAGTATCTCTGGGCAGTATCTTTGTCACCCTTCTCCGCGTTGTGATTTGAAGCCCTGACAAACCATATACAGCATTGTGCAGCGGCCAAGTTGTTTACCCCTCTCTTCTAAGTTATGGTTATGGTTGCCTAACTGGCCTCCAATCAGCAAACGTCGTCATGCAGCGTTGGGGAATGTGTCCCACGTATTGCAATCCCGAATCCAATGGCACTACATTGTAGCTCACCGGTTCTTCAATGACAGTTGCTGCCTAGTGTACGTGATAGTTGATAAACCGATTGTCCGCAAATGTTTCCCCCAGCCCTTTTTACTCTCTCTTAACTCTCCAATCTGCAATGGAAACTCCCACAGAACACAAGGATTTTGATGTCAAGAGCATTTGGAGCTCCAACTCCGATGACAATGGTCCTGGAACTCACACTGTCCAGCAGGTCCTGCCGCTTGGAAAGGATACCAAGAAAGAATTACCAGCGGTTGGGATGACGTGTGATGTAAAGAACCTTTGGGAAGGCGAAAAAAAGTGTCAGTGTTGTACCAATTGGGTCGAAGAGTATCCTGAAGATGTCAAGCCAAACCCTGAAGAGACAGAAGTAGTCCAGAAATACGCTCTTATCGTCCGGAACAAAAAGTCACACGGAACCGGCAAAGCCATGGTTGTCAGTACGATAATCATTCAAAGCCCCTTGCTTAAGCCCCTTTTGGAGGATGTATTCGAAGGATACGAAGGTATTACGGCTGGGCTCAAAAAAGTCAGCTTCACAAAGCCCTTTGCGCCTTTCTTCTACCGCTGGGGTCGCTTTCAAAAGGCAGTTGAAGAGGAAAAGGACGCCACCGTGCGAGCTCACGCACAACTCCTATACGATATCCTTCTCAAGGAGATTGATGAAAACATCACTACATATCACGACCTTCTGAGTCATGGAGTCATCACATACAATTACCTATGGACATTGTTCAAGCCCGGTGATGTCCTCTCTTGCAAACTCGATGGGGAGGACATGATGATGAAACTTCAGAACTCAGATTACGACTCCGGAGGGTTCAGTTTGTATGCGAAGTACGTCGATTACAATGGCTCCTTTTTTGGATATGCGTCCATGAAGTATACCATCCATCCCTTCGAGGGCACCAGACCCATTGCGGACCTGGAGGCCTATCCCATGCAGTTCAATCCCGATGCTGCTGCTATCGAAAGCATGCTGATGGAAAGAGGAAAACGATTTGAGTCTCTACAAGGCTACCATTACAAGGCATATAGTGGAGTTGCCAACATCATCCCCAATAAGCTTGGGAAACGGCCTGTGGTGCCGCATTCACGAACGGTAAGCATATTACTCTACCACAGGGTCACATAGGGATGGCATTTGCTAATTGCAATCTAGGTTGATGGTCGTATCATTATCCATGCGGAGATGTATACCCAGTTTAATAATCATAACGTGTTTCCCCTTGAACCACTTGATTGTACGTCGTTCGCTCCAACGCTCCCTTCGGAGGTAGAGCAACAGCATTTGCAGAACCCTTTCCGAGTCCCTCCACCTCCTCCACCTCCGCCCCCGCCCGGGATGCATTATCCTCCACCTCCTCCTCTGCCTCCTCTGCCTCCTCCACCTATGATTGAGCCGACTTACGCAATAGACGGTGAGTACGCGAAAAACCTTGGCCTATATATGTACTGAAGAAAGTCACATTAATTTTGCTCTAGGACCGCAAAGTTTGTCGGAAGAATTCTATCCACTCTGTAGTCCGATTGTGAAGGGGTATTCCTTAAAGACCAAAAATTGGGGTTAGCTCTCCCTCTCTTAGGTTTTTGACTGTTGACTAAAATCTTTTTAGCGCAATTCCATGTCGACAATGTGAAGGACATCGTTTGGGACGATCGCGCCTTTGAAAGTCTGGTCCTCCCACCTGGGTATAAGGAACTGATTCTCTCCTTCACTAAAAGCCAGAACCAGACCGAAGACATCATAGATGATGTGATTGAAGGAAAAGGTAGGAAGAACTGTTTAAGAATTCAGGGCTAGGCTAATACACTCTTTCAGGGCAGGGAATTGTCATGCTCCTCAATGGTGAACCAGGCGTCGGCAAGACGTTGACTGCGGAATCGGGTGAGCTCCTCTATACCAGCTCCTGGTTACATGTTATTAGGCTGACAACAGCGCTTAAAAATAGTCGCTGAACATATGCGTGTGCCGTTGTATTCCATGAGTGCCGCACAGCTGGGTGTTGATTCCTCTTCCGTGGAGACAGCTCTTGGCGATATTTTGGAAATGACTCGCCGTTGGAAAGCGATCCTTCTGTTAGATGAAACCGAGGTATGCAAATGGTCTATCCCTCCTCCTGCTGGATAAGCTGATGAAACTCAGGTATTCCTCGAACAACGCACCATTGACGGTCTGGAGAGGAACAAGCTTGTGTCAAGTGAGTCCCGATATCTCCTTATTAGGTTCGAGGTTCGACTATTCGACTGACCAAATATTCAGTCTTCTTGCGCATGCTCGAATACTACCGCGGGGTCTTATTTCTTACTACCAATCGCATCGCTGCTCTTGATAAGGCCCTTGAATCGCGTATCCATCTCAAGATCTCGTATCCTGAGCTTGACCGGGCCGCAAGACTGCGCATCTGGCGCAACTTAATTGACTTTTTGCCTCCTTCGTTCGTCAGCCTGAGCAAAATTGATTTGATCTCCCTGGCTGAAAGGAAGATGAACGGGCGAGAAATTAAGAATGTGATCAAAGCGGCCCAGTTGCTGGCAAGTGAACAGGACAAACCTCTAGATCGAGAGCACATTGAGACCGTGTTGAGAATTACCCAGATTGGAGAAGAGATCGCGACCCGGGATTAAGCGTTGGCGAAAGTTGAAACTGCGCATGGTAATGTAGTTTCATATGGCGAGAATTGACTGAGGATCGCGGTTAGTGGAGTTGCGGTTACTTTATACTCATTCGCTTTTTCCCTAAAATTGAAAGAACAGTGCAGTATGTGGTCCCGACATCCTTGCTTCACATCGGAAACGGCCCTGGCGCCTGTCAAAATCCATATTAACCATAAACAGCGGTTATTTCCAGTCACAATATATCACATAAAATTACACAAGTCCAGGTCGAGACCTCGTTCTGTAAGCAGAACGACCCGGCTATCGGGACCTTTGGCGGTGAAGCACTCTTCCAGTGAAGTACCTTTTGCGCTCGCGCTTCGCCACTGATCACCTGACCTAATATATTTCACTCTGGTACCGTCATCTATTTGTGCACGACCGGTGTTATTTTCGGACTATTTTTGGGACCTTGGTCGCCCTGGCAGGCGCTCTGGTGCGACTATCAATTAACCTCCTAATCCAAGCTTCTCGTATAGCACTTAAGAGCTCTTGGTAGCTGGACTTTCACCATCTGGAGCTCTCTAGAGCTCTCGAGAACCCTGGGGAAATCGCCGGCCTTAACGGTCATAATGTTGTGCCAATACTCCTCCATGGAGCTCTACCTTGTAACCTCGTTGCCGCGAACCCTTCTCTTGCTGCAGTCGAAGGCATCCCTCGACAGCAATTGATGCTACGCAATCTACTTTTCTGCCGCCCTACACGGCTGAGGCGCTCTGGAGCATAACGAGATTCCCAGAACGCCAGATTCTGTATGTTCTGGGCTATAGTTGTGCTAATTTTGGCAGCGGACTAGCCGGATTGGAGAGAGTTTGAAGTCATGGATACTTTCAAACCATTATGACCGGGGACGGCTCGAGAACTGGCCACATACTTTACACTTGAAGGACTCCGGGGGCTTCATTTTAGATGCCATATTGGACCTCATCTTTTAGGAATGGTACGTGAGCTCCACTCGAGTATAAAGGGTATCCATCCTCCTCCCGTTTGAGAGCATCATCGATCAGCACTTCAGTCTTCTACTTCCTACAGCATCAGAATCATATACGCACCTACCGGTTCTTCCACTAAACAAACCAAACAGCAACAATGCATTCCAAAATCGCCCTTCTCCTCCCCCTCCTCGCGGCCGCGAACCCGTTGCCTTCTCTCCAAGCTCGCGGTGATGCGCCGGATCCGGCTCAGATCACTATCTTGGATAGCTCGTACTCTGGTAATGGATGCCCTCAGGGTACTGTGTCTACTAGCACTTCTCCTGATAAGACTGTACGCTCCCCGACTAACATCCCCGATTAACATCCCCCTCTCTGTCCCCACTCTTGTGGTTGGATGGTTTTACTAATATTGTTGAAAGGTCATCACCTACGGCTTCGACGCCTTCCAGACTTACATCGGCCCGGGCACCAAGGCCTCCGACCACTCCAAGAACTGCCAGCTGCACTTGAATCTCAAGTACCCGGGCGGTTTCCAGTATGCTGTTGTGGATGCTACGTATCACGGTTTCGCTCGTCTGGATCAGGGTGTAACTGGAACATTCTTCACTACTTATTATTTCTCGCAGGATGCTGGGAAGACTGTAAGAACCTCTCCTCTCTCTCTCTCTCTCTCCCTCCCTTTTTTCCTCTCCAGCATTTTACCATTGAGGAGTTCCTAATCTCAGTATATAGTCCACCACCAAAATGACCGCTACAGGCGGCGGTGCCCTCCTAAATGGCCAAGTCTACACCAAGCAAGATTCAGTCGAAACGACTTCCGTCGTCTGGTCCCCCTGTGGCACCACAGGCCTCTTGAACGTCAATAACCGCATCAGCTTGACGAGCTCTAATAGCTCGGCGGCTGGAGAGTTGAGCAATGATGATGCGACGGTGGCGTTTACTCAGCAGGTCCATGTTGCGTGGAAGGCTTGCACTCCTGGGTATGTTGGTTTTCTTAATGGGACGAGGAGCGGGTGTGTTGATAATACGGGGGGGAGCCTTAGGGTGAGGTGGAGGAGGTGTGGGGGAGTGTAGAGGGAGGGGGGGTGATTGTTGAACTAGGAAGATGTATTGTGGATTTTCGTAGTGGGGAAAATGTTTTGGGCGAATCTATTGTCCCATTTTCTTTTTATTTCTTTTGGGAACCTTCGCTAACATGCTCCACAGAGCCGGCTCTGGCAGCGGCAACGACAACACCATCGGCATTGGAAAACCCAGCTCCGATGTCACCTTCAACGACTACTAAACGACACCTTGAAACGGTTCGCGAGTTCAAAATAGGAAAGCATTGAGCGGCGCCAAAGTACGAAGAGAAGAGAAGAGAAGGGACGGTCTGGCATTCTTATGATCTCTGCATTTTGAGTTTTGAATTTTGGTTTGCTTTTTGGTGGAAGTGAGGGACTGTCTCATCGCTGGTGGGAGACTGTAAATAAACCTGCTCCCAGGTAAATGAATTCAAACATGATCTGTTCCTGAATCGTTAGAATTTGGATAAGTGATGGTGTTGTGAGGTTAAGCTTTCGGACTCGGAGGATCGTAACGGAGTTAGGTATGGTGGGAATCGAGTGGTAGTACGTGTGCCTGTTGTTGAGTGACAGTAGTAATAGTTCCCTTTGCAGGTGAAAACCGTTACAATATTATGGGTAGAAAATGAGTAAAAGTATAGATTATTTTAATCTATTCAATCTTATATACACATATACATAGATAAAGGGAGCCTTAGGTCAGTTTCCGGGGTACATAAAGGGGAATATCTTTTATCTTGAAAGCTTTTTACTCTAGAATACGTACTATGATAAAACAGCTCTAAATTAAATAAATACTTGCACTAAGTGCAATCAATAATATTTTGAGGTAAGGAAAACGTACATTTATTAACATAAAGCGATATTCTCGCGCAATCACTAGAGTCTTAGGTGTTATAATGGGAGAAGCAAACCGAGATGTTTTTCTTAAAGTGAAGATCGTCCAGTAATAACAGCATAAGAGTATATATGAGTGAAGGAGCAACAGCTCTACTAAGGGAATGATTTAATCTAAAGAGGTTAAGCTAGCGTAGTAAGAGTGGGTTCAGGGAAGAAGAATAACGTGGTGGAGCAGCATATAAAAATTTGAAGGGATTGT
>ML994214.1:0-29779 GCA_010093945.1 Delitschia confertaspora ATCC 74209 | reverse complement strand
ATAGACTGCGATCAGCATATTTCAAGAGACTAGGGGAATAGGCCTTCTACTCCACCTAATATACCTCACCCCTGAGTTCCTTCACTCCTTCGAGAAGTAAGCACACTTCTATCGAATAGGAAAAGCGTCCGAAGATCCAAGCGCGGGTCGGACAACGCCCGGCGGAGGAAGATGACTAAGCGTACCGGAGCTCGTTGCGTTCCGAGAAAAAGCAGCTGAACATGATGTTGAAGCCTGAAATGAAGCTTATGCCACTCTTTGACGATTGCTCTTCTTTTTCTATAATATACCCTCTTTAAGCGCGACATGATACCTGTTCCTTTATAATATCGCGTTATCCCGGCGCTGTTACCGCCCTATTCAACCTTTCCTGCGCCTAATGGCGAATGCGAATATGCCTCCCGCTCATCCAGCCACACCCTTAACTGTTCCTCAGCACAGCTTCTTTACCTCCCCCGTGCAGGCACATAATGGACAGAAAGAACTTCCCCTACATCTGGTCGCTCTCATTATCTCCTATGTATGTTGTCGCTGCGAATTATGACCTCATGCCTCGCTGACACGGATCTGTAGATAGACCATGCCGCCGATCTTGCGAGACTCACTCGAACTTCGAGACTATTCTACTATATGGCCCTCCCAAAATTATATGAAAACGTAACACTGAGATCTTATTCCGATATACGATATGTTAATGGCAGGCCAGAGGGGTACGGGAATGGGAGTCCGTTCGCCATGGGGCTGAACACACTCATATCAAGACCATTCGCGGAATACATATATAAATTTCGGGTGGCTGGGGAATGGAGAGAGCATGATACCGACGACTACTCAAAGGGCAGAGTCCCGGACAACACCATGATGCTGAGTGTGGCACTGCGGGCTGCGTTAGACAAGATGAAGAAACTCGAGGCATTTGCGTATGTACGCCCAGCTTGTTGGACGTCATACATTGCTGACACCTGGAAGCTGGGAACTAAACACCAAACCAATGCAAACTGTCTACCAAGGCATAATAGCCCGTCCAAACCTAACTTCCCTTATCCTCCGTCAACCAACCAAACGAATACCCCGACCAACCGTCCTCATACCCCCTTTACCCAATCTGACTACCCTGGTAGTCTACGACATCGACCCCTTATGCTACCCAGACGACATTTCCATCCTTCTCCTCACCTCTAAGAAACTTGAAAACCTAAAACTCCACTGGAACCCCCGCATGCGCGAAATGGGCGAAGAATCCGTCAATCTCATGAACTACTTTGGCCGCTGCCTCACCGCCAAACACAAAATCCCCATCAAACGCTTCGCCTTCTATAACCTCTACACACGGAACAACGGCGAAGGGTTCGAGGACTGTCTGGACCCCCGCTGCGCAGAGGAAATCACAATTATAAACTCCATGGGTTCGTCGGACCCCATGACCGTATTTTTGGACGATACGTGGCGCATCAAGCCTGCGAAAAACGTCCCGGGCAAGCTTAAGATGATGAGAGGCGATATGGTTAACTCGGACCATGTGAAGATGCTGGCGCGGATTACAAGTCTGGAGAGGCTATATTTGCTGGGGTCGAAACCGTTGAGTAAACCTAGTAGTACCGCTGTGACACCGACGAGTGCGCCGGGGTTTGCGCCAAATACTATTGCAACGCCTACAGAACAGCAGTGTAAGAGTCTTGCGTCTGATTACCTTGCTGTTATTCAGTCGAACCATCACGGAATGCGACACCTCCTGCTCTCGGATACGTGGATGCTCGGTGACGAAGCGATACTGCAGCTCTGCAAAGCTTGTCCGAATCTCGAACAGTTGGGGGTTTCCTGCTGCATAGCTCCGCCCGACAATCTCCGGAAGATGGTCGCGCTCGTCCCAAGACTCTGGGCGCTGCGCATTCTGATACGGCCTGCCAGTGAGTTCGGGGAAATGCTGACGAGTATGGATATTGAAATGCATAGGTTTGCGCTGGCAACGGAGCTGTGGAAACCGGAGTATCGGAATCTCAAGTATTTTGGGCTGGGGGATAGTATTGTGTTTAAGCTTGGGCATGTTGTGGGGTCTACGACGGCGAACGGAGTAGGAAGGGGGGGGGATAATAGTCTTAATGCGAAGAGGAGGGGGCCGTTCCGGGTTTTGGAGACGGTGGAGAGGGAGAGTGTTGAGTGGATTGAGATTTGGGGGTTGGATAATACGGAGTTTGATACTAGTTTCCCCTGAAGGGTGGATATCGACGAGATGGGACAGAATTTTTCCATTTCCCATCTCAGAACGTCATCGGTAGCTGGGATGCATTGCATTGGCGAGATTTAGGATACTGACTCTTAATCGTAATTTGGCGTAGATAGTGGACACTATCACGGAAAAGGTATGCAAAATTGGAGTTGGATTGGCTGGGTCTGCTCCGTATCTGGCTGAAATTGGAACACATACTTCTTGTACGAGTTAAATTCACGACTTTGCATCTTGCATTTGGAAATCAGTCTTGAGAACATGTAGCTAATAAACAAAACCAAAATCGAAGCACGGATCTGAACATTTACAGGTAATAAGGCCCACCCTCTATATAATATATACATTAAAAAAGTAGATTGTGTTACTATGCTCCTTCCGCTCATCTACCACCTCCCAAAAAATACATATTTTATCCTTTCGTCTTTTTTTTCCTCTGAGCTAGGAGCAAAAAGTTGCAAAAAGAACTGTCGCTTCTGTGGATCGAACACAGTACCTCCAGATTTGTTCGGTTGAACCGAAGTTTGCCTTTGCAGGATTACTTCAGTCTGGCGCTCTCCCAAGTGAGCTAAAGCGACACAAGTGTCATTTATTTGATATTAAACTTCTCTAGTAAAAATCTTTATCATAGTAAATAATGGGAGGATGGGGTAGGTGGGGTTAAGCAGTGTTGGGAGTGGGAGTGTGGGGAGGGGGTAAGCGAAAATGTCACCATAGGTTATCATTGAGGACTTGACAAGGACATCGCAACTTTACAAGAAATGATATAAGGACGAATGATGTCGTACTTTAATAATATTCGGATTTCTATAAGCTTCCACACCAAGAGAGTGCACCCACCGAAAAATTATGAATACTGATCAAAAAGAGATGTGGAATCTACAAAATTTCTCATTCCTTAACCTGCTCAACAGCCTCGCCAGCCGCTTCCCCTGCCATCAATCCCCTCGCCCTCTCCGCAATCTTTCCAAGCTCTGCTTTATAAATAATATACTGGCTTCAACGGTTAGCGCCCGGGCAACAGCATTATACCCATTCGTAACCGCCAACGCAGGGCAAAACTCTACAATGCCATCCGGATGAATACAATTGTAATGCTGCTTCAGATCCGGATCTGGCGCATCACAAATCCGTCACCCCCGAATGATGCGCCACTACCTCTGTTAGGGTATTGGTAAAATTGCTTAGGTCCGAATTCAACACTTCCTCCTCTCCCTCATACCCAAACCGATCGAAACCAATCAGAACTACCTTCAAAAATCCCTCCGTGTCTCGCTTTTCTATATCGGACATGATATTCAGCAAACTCACCTCATTACGCAGAACTCTGTTTTGTTGTAAACACAGCAGATCTTCGAGGTTGAATTTGCGGATGAAGGTAAGAGAGTACGAAGGGGTTTCGGTGAGGGTGGTGAAGGAAGTGTTGCACCATCGCGGTTTTCATAATGAGGAGGTTTCGAAGGAGAAGAGTGCCCGTTTGTTATGACTTTTACCGCGCAGACCTTTAGTATCAGGGACACAACATCCAGCCCTTTCCCCTGAATGGCTTGCTCAACATCCATACGGGGAAGACGAAACATCACATTACCTTACATGCCGACGCCCACACCACTAATGTAAATGAATGGGAAAAGGACTGAGGCTGTAATGGTGGAGGGAAGGGCGCACGAGGAGGTGATGCAGAGCATAGTGATGAGGAAAGGGGATGGTAAAAATTTAGATTTGGACAAAACGAGGGTTGATAGAGGAGCTGTATAAAAGAATGATTGAGCGGATAGTCATATTTAAGAGGATAGGCACTGGGGAAGGGTGTGGGGGGTTGTAAACAAAACTCCACTCTGAGCATAGGGCTACTGATCGAGGCCCAAGGGGATTGCAGAGCGAGAGTAATGCATGCTACACCTGGAACTAAGAATTGTAGTTCTTTTGTGGCCATGGTGTGGTTTAGTATCACTGTTAGTTATTTGTATCCTTCAAGTATGAAGACTAGCCTTTGTTTGGCGGAAAGGTACTCAACAAGGAACTTTTGGGTTTGTAGAGCTTGAGAGAGGCGTCACAATTTCATTGTTAGATGCTGTAAAGTACTATCATAGGTGCCGAAACTGCTTGAATGGCGTTGATCCCTAGTCCCAAAAGAGATGAGATGGATCAACTTCTCCAGAGATGCGAGAAGAGGATGATGAAAAGCGAGGTCCAGGACATAGTTCAACATCACGTTGACATGGTTCGAGACGGTGCTTAGATCGCGGACTGGCAAGACACTTCGGAGTCTGAAAAATCGCAAGATTATGTGGATATATCAATCGGAAGTTATAGCCCAGCGATAGCGGCAGGGTCCTTGGCCTTGCGAACTATAGAGGATATCCAGACTCCTACAGAGGTAACTAGCATAAATCTTATTCTCTCTCCCGCTCAACAAAAGTATTACCAAAGGTAATAACAATATTAAATGTGAGAGAATAGTACAGTCCGATTCATAAGAGCCGATAACGACCTCGGTTCTTCGGAACAAGCTATTTTGAAAATGATGTCTTCAAGGAATGGGCTTAACCATTGTGAGAGTGACTTGGCCAGTGCCCCAATCAGTCATTCCCTTTAGTGCCTTATAAGAGACAATAAAATTGCTAAATGAAGGAATATCGGCAAGGAAATTGATATACGTAATAGACAAATTTCCTTACCTATATTGGAGAAACCGCACTTCCTACACCAATATAAACATAACTGCATCTCCATAAGTTTGGCTTCTCTCACGCAAGATCCACCTACTCCCGTTATAGTCTCTCTTTCCAATCTGGCTTAACCCCATCACCCTCACTGCCTCCCCCCTCCCCTGTCCCAATCTCCCATCCCCTCCCCCTATATCTCTCAGGCCAAATCCCACACCGCCCCGGTGCCAGAATTCCATTTGGATCCAACGCATCCTTCAATCTCTCATTGAACCGCATCAGCGCGTTCCCATTCCAATTATACGTTCCGGCTACTTGATCCATAAGCACAAGATGCGTTCTATACTCTCCATATCCAAGTTTCGCGGCATCATCAATCATATCTCTTAAGCACCTATCGGCTTTGCGCCGCATGGAGATGTCACTAGAATCGAAGACGATTTCGACAATGAGATGCATTTCTCGGAGGCCGACGCAGAAGGCGGGCATTAAGTCTATGCCGGCTTCATCGTGGCGTTTGCGCGCGAGCGAGTAGAGTTTTGTGGCGTCGATGCCGCGGATAGGTGCGATGGGAGAGAAGGCGATGTGTGAGCCGTTCGGCATCCAGTTTACCCAGAGGAGTTCTTCGAGATCTGGGATTCCAGCGGCAATTTTGTCACGGGACCAGAAGTATTCGTCAGCGGGGAGGGTGGAAGGGTCGATGCGGCGGGCGCCCGGGATCTTGAGGAATTCCTGATGAACGACGTCGAGTTTGTATTTCCTACGGTTCGACAGATTAGACTTACCATCCAGCTTCCTTCTTGAAGTTTGTTTCCGTCCAATGATGTAGACTTACCGGATATGCGGCGGCCCATAACTCATACCATAGTACACCCACGTGCAATCCCCGAGCGGAGTCTTCTTCATCTCCTCATGTATAATCTCCTCCGGGATAGGCCCCCTGCCACTGAAATACTTAGACCGTGGTTGGCCCCGAACAGCAATAGTCTGCAAACAATGCCGAAGCTGAGCTACATTCTCCAAAATATTCGAAATGCGTAGCGGTCGAATAATTTCCATCAAAGGCGCGAGATCCTCCTCTTTAGGGAAAGTATACATGAAACTTTCATAGCCTCCCGGATTGGGCATAAGAGCCATCCCCATCTTTGTCACGATGCCGAAATTGGACTGTGAGAAGATACCATCTGAATAAGGCCCGAATCCATAGGGGAAGGTCTGCCATGTATTGCTTCCGGGTAATGCTCCCATCCCCGTACGGAGAACCTCTCCGGTTGGTAGCACGACTTCTAATCCTGAATGCACGGACCAGTGGTCACCATACGGTGTGTAGCCGACTCCACGATCTAAGGCATTCCCCAGTACGCTTCCACCTCCTAGATCCGGTGTATCAATCCACATATGATCGTATCCTCGCTTCTTCAACTCTTCGTACAGGGCGTAATAGGAAACGCCGGGCTCTACGAGACATGTGTAGTCGTCTGGGTCGATGGAAAGTATCTTATTCATGCGTTTCCCAAGGTCAACTGTGACAGAACCACGAACTCGAGGAGCGGCACCACCGTAACCGACTGACGTCTATTAGCAATCTTTTCCAAATAATGTTAAGGGATTCCTTACAATTTCTCCCCATTGAAATAGGAAAAAGCGGAATTCTCCACGTATTCGCCCACCCCACAATCTTCTGCACATCTTCAACATCTCCCGGATACACCACCGCACTCGCAACCAACTCCTCAGCATCCAGGATGTTCATCATGTCATGCGTATTCGGGTGTTCCATATACCATCCCCCTTTTAGCTCCTTGTCATTAAGCTCAACCCATTCTTCGCCAATCTCATAACGTAACTCATTTAGCACTTCGAAGAACTTGACTTTGCTGATTCCCTGTGGAATAGCTACGCCTCGTTGTCGTGATGGAGCCTCGAATTGGGTCCGTGTTTCGTAGATGAGAGACTTGGCTTTTTGGGCTTTGTCGAGAAGGCGTTCTGGGATTCCGGAGTGCTTTTCGGAGAGGGTTGGGGTTTGCGAGAGGGTGTTGGGGATTGACATCATGGCAAATGGTGAGACAAGAAACCAAGGGATAGAGGAGGAGAATTGGAAGGGAAATTGGTATGAACAGCAAGACGCTCTTTGATCAATAAGTCCAGACTTATCCTCCTCGACATCTTCCTAACTCAGTGGAGCTTGCAGGTGGGGCCTCTTCGAGCTCTGAATGTCGACGAAATGTGACGAGTTTTAGGAGGCCAAACTCAACTAAACATGAACGAAAAAGTGAAAGAAGATTCCTCAAAGGATAAAAAGTCTCTACAAGATATACAGGTGTCGAACACCGATCCATATGAATTTCGCACATTAATTAAAGATGTCTCTTCCCTCAGAACACTCCACATCGAGGGGAACGGGACCTTGCAGTTATTATGTGGGGTAGCATCTTTACCCTCAGCCCCAGTGTGGGGCATCCGACTTGTTTGTATGGGGTAGAGAGAGTTACTCTTAAAAAGGTTCACTGGAAAGAGAAGCCAGCTAACTAGGTGGTTAAACGACACTGAAAGAATGACCGTTGCAGAAAGAAAAAACGAACGCAAGAAAAAATCTCGAAAGAGGAGAGGCGTGACAACAAACTATGGGGTAGCGTCTATCCTAGTACGAGAAACGAAAAGCATTTACTTAAAAGAGAAGACGGAGAACATACGGAGAACATACTTGACTTCGAAACCAAGACAGCAGCTCCCCTCAATTGCATATTTCGCCCCCATCTATGATGTAGATCTCTACGACGCGCTCAGAATCTACTGGGCTCCAGTTCTTGCAGATCATGAACTAGAGATACTAGAATACGTTTCGACGTATGAAACCAACGCCGCTCTGGCCGGCAATAGGTTATCGACGTGCACTAGTATCACAAATCCATTAGAGTGCGGACAGAATGATACCCTCACTCTAGACTACTAATCCATCGTGAACTATACGAAGTCATGCCTCCTGGCGTATCATACGTAAAAGATCCTAGAAGAGACATGATGCTGTTGCTTTGTCTGTATCTGTCGCTTTTGGTCTTGGCCTCACTCGCAACCCGATTATCTAGGCGAAGACTGGGATCGATACTAGACAAAGATGCGACAGACATTACTGGACCCACCAACTCCGGATGTCACGCGGAATCCAAATCCAGTTGTCGTCGTTGGCGAAAGCTCGCAGCACTCGCTTTTCAGATTAATACCGGATAATGTTATCAAGTCTTTTTTAAAGGCTAACAGCCGGAAACGGTTGATTTCTGTTCGTCCAAGCTGAAGGCGTTGCTGATTCGTCCGCCGGTGGAAGTACCACTTAAAGCTGAGGAAACCAGAAGCAGTTCAACACTTGGATACATTTTCCCATGGTTCAGCTCAAGGCCAGCAAATACTTGCAGTCGGCGATTGGATATTTGATTCTTGGAGTATTATAGGCGCCTTACGGGCCCGTTACCTCACTACCTCCACTTCACATGCCTTTCCAGCTCGACCGTCTTGCAATCATGTAGTCCTTGCTTTTAATGGATTTCCAAATACCCCAAAATCCTCCAAACGGCCAGAATGATCGCAGCCACAGACCCCAGTCCGACCGTGCCATCTCCTTCTGCTTTGCCGCATCGACATATACTTTCTCGTATGCGCTGGGGAACGTCGTCGCTCGGTATTTTTGACGAAGCTGAACGTACCATGACTGATCAAATTGTTCCCAGAATTCAGTTTCATTATAATACGTGTGTGCATACAACCACTTCATACCACCAAATTCTTTCAAACGCTTCTCCAGCTGACGGTTCTTAGTCACAAACTCTTCTCTGTCAGCTGGACCGAAGCCCCAAAGTCCAATGTTAAGCATTTGCTCGTCAGGAGCACTACTCATGTGGGGATGCATAGTTGGTTGCGGTGACTGCTTCAAGGGACATAACCAAAGGGGCCAAATACCGAATTCGTCGGCGGTGTAGTCGATGAATTTCTCAGCGTTCGGATAAGGCAAGGCCATATCCTGCACAACGTATCGGCTGGATTCACCGCTTGCATGAAGAGCGCGATACAACATCCGGGTGTGGAGGAAATCGTCGAGAAACCAGCGAGTGTAACGGTTGAAAGGGAATTTAAAGTATTTGAAAGCGGATCGACCGACCCAGAAACCCCCGCGGTCGTACCGGAACATATATTCGGCCAAGGGGATGTACTCGGTTACGGGCGATGTCGAACCTTTGGTCTTCTCCTCTACATGCAGATAAAACCAGGGGTCCCAGGGGTTGCTGAAAGTTTGAGGCTTAACATTTTCGGGGATATCGTTCGTCATTTCTCCGGTGATGATCGCGCCGTGATTTTTAGAGAAGATGATACCGTCAACATAATCATTCCTTTCCTTTTCAGTTTCTTCCTTCACAGCCCGCACAGCTTCAGACACACTCAACATCGGATGATAGGTCGTCTTTACAAATCTCTTCGCTTCCTTAAGCTGCAATTCCACCATCGTAGTAATTCCAAGTGATCCCACAGCACCCGCAGCACCCCTAAAAAGGTCTTCACGCTCCTTCTCAGACGCCTTCACAACCTCCCCATCCGCCAACACCATCTCCACCTCATTAATAGTCCGATCAAAGAAACCATATTTAAACGAACTACTCTCCCCAGCCGTACCCGCATAACCCCCTCCCACCGTAATACCCGGAAACTCCATTACAACCGGCGGCACCAAGCCGTGGGGTAACGTCGTTTCTACCAGGCGATCCATGGGGACATTCGGCTCCACAAGAGCGGTGCGCGAAGTTTTGTCGATGTGGATGACATTGTTCAGTTTGCTGATGTCGACGACGCGCTTTTTCACGTTCGGACGCGTGCTGTTGGTTGAGCCGTGAGATATCCGGAAAGGCTCTTTGCGGTCGAAGAATGTTTTTACGGTGGTGGAGATTTGGGTCACAAGTTTTCTATGACGGTCCATTATCGCGAGGAGAATAAACAAACAATGCAAAACAATAAAAATGAAAGTCTAATAGTACATGATTGTGTTGTTAATGACTGATGTATGGTGATGGTTTTCGTTCAGGCAAAATTATGCTGGGCCGGACGCTAGGGCTGACTGGGTTTAGCGACGGGAAGGCACACGTGCGCACATGGTCGTTGTCACGACGCACGATTGAGATTCTTCTGTTCCTAATCTCAATCACGCCACGTGCCTCGTAAAACATGAAGGAAATGCGATTATAACGGTATAGCAATATCCAACGAAGAAGAGAGCCTTATCACTAATAGAGTAGACAGTTGGAAAATAAAAACGGAGATACGTAGAAGCGGCAAATATGAATTCAAAATCCTGTTTTTTATCCTATTAGTTATGCCAACGGGCGCTAAACCTTATTATATAGGAGTAAGTCACCATAGCTATATTAGAATGACTTAGGGTGAGGTAGAGATAAAGGTTTTGGACTCTAGAGGGATATTCCTCTTGAGTTGGGTGTACCTTGCCCTAAGCATTGATATTACGTGTTCATTGACCCGATTGGAAACCAGGCAGCACGTTAAATTTGAATCATTATTTTTATTATTATATAGAAGTATTTACATTTTGTATGAAAAATTTAGAAAGTTAGCTTGCAAGGTATTGAATGCTTAAGTGCTCTCACGGGAACAATTTAGGCGCTTAATTTTTGATGTGAAGAAAGCCTAATAATATATCAAAATCAAAGTGAAGTTGGCAGAGATAATTCAGATATGCTTCATTTTCCCAAGGGCGCTCCTCTTGTGCCCTTAAAAGCTCCCGGTAGGTCAATATTGACTCTAGTTGGGTGTATCCAATGGGTCTTTGCTTTTCAGGCCCATGAGGGTCGTATCACTAATGTGCCGATAGTATATTGGAGTATGGGTTGATAGAGTATCGCATTTGTCATCGTACATCAAGCGGGAACCCATTGTCCTCACAGTATGCCGCTAGAACTAAGTGTTTGAACCCTCGATAATCTCACAAAGTCTGCCATGGCGGGATTGTTGGAAGGGCAATCTCGCTATGCTAGAATCTTCTAGCAGGTTTGCCAAACTACGTGACGACAACATTACATACATTATTATATGTTTCCACTCCTTCCCTGAATTCTGTAATCAAATTCTCATGTATATATGTTTGTCACTCATTCGACTGCAGACATAACAATCAATCAATTCATTCATTTCCAAAGACAATATTATGAGCACTTCCGTTCTGCCAAACATAGCCTTCATCGGAGATTTGGGAGAGAGTTCCTCTTGGTGGTGTTACGGGAGGTAGTAGAGGTGGTAAGGCTAAAGATGTAATCGCGAAATCGACAACTAGGTGAGATTTGTTGAGTTAGGGACTGTTGGGTGAGAGAAAGAGAGTGGGAGTACAGCATGTGAGGAGTGGCCAGTAGATGTGATTGCATTTTGGAGAGATTATAGCAGGAGCAGAAGCTCTCGTATATATACATAAGCCAAGAGCTGTCAAGAGCTCAAGGAGTAATGGAGAGTAGAGATGGTATAGCCAAAAGGAGTATATGGTTGACGTAAGACAAGAAGTAGAGAAGTATATAGAAAATTCTAGGACGTAACAAGATTGAAGGACAATTGACTTGGATTGCGCCAATTTATGTCTATTAACGTACTGGGTGTGAGAAGACAGACGTCAATCTTCTGAAGAAGCCCTTACCGACTGATTCTTGAAGAGCAAGGGTTTGAGTATAAGAAAGTGATGGCCTGGCTCCAGTTGTCCTTGCCGTACGAACATGGATCTTGTAAACCCTCCAAAGGTCTGTTGACCAGATTACACTCTTCGGCTTCAGCGGCGGTTCATCGCTAGTCTATATCGAATCCCTTATGTTGCATAAAATTTTCATATTCAAATACACATACTCCATTTGATAAGAATGCATATACTGATAACCGAAGATCACATGTTAACAAAGACAGGTGGAAGAACAAGAGATCTAAACAGTTTAGGTAAGGAGTACAGCAATAGAGGTAAAATGCTACTGGTTGAGAGTTCAGTAAAAGAAACCAGGAAAGAGATGGCACACAACACTTTACACCACCCACTTCTATTCCCTAATCCGTAGCATCGTTTATCTGACACTGCCACCTCCCCGTATATCCAGCCCCAGCAACACACCCTACATGTCCCGGCGCCCAATAACAAGTCCCAACATTATCCTTTCCATTCCTCATTAGCCAAAGATCCCCACCACAGCCTTGCATGGAGTACTGATAATCCTCATCTGGCAGCGCGAAGCGGATGTTGCAGGGGCTGTCTGAACCCTCATACACTTCCAGATCGGTGTGCTTGTGGCAGGGATCTGCACCATTGACCCAGGCCGTCCACATACTTTTTCCCGTATCGGAGTTGTAGCGCTTGTCGTTGAGACCGATGTTGATGTGGTGGGGTATGTTTTGACGTTTATCGACGGCTGTGGCCTTGTCGTTGGTAGGAACTGCAGTAGTGAAAGAGAAAGTTGAGAGTATGGCCAAAGAGGCTGAGGCGGTGGAGAGTGAAAGTGTCAATTGCATTTGGAAGATGTTTTACGCGGAAGAAGTGCGTGGAAAGTCTAAAAGACGAGTAATGATGTAGAAGAAAGATGGAGGTTTGAAAAAAATGAAAGCAGTTTGATACCTCAAGAATAAAGCAGGTAACCACTATATATATCTCTAGACACACCTAGTTTATTAACGCTTCGATATTCAGGCAGAATTGCTCTTTGCGATGTTTGGTTTTCGGCATTCACGGCAATTACAGCCCCCATTATTGATCAGATACCAACAATTGATGACGACGAGATCCGTTTAGAAATACGGGAGGATTGGTCACTAACGATGCCTGGTATTCTGAAAGTCCGGCACTACATTTTAGATAGAACCTTACCGAGCCACTCAGACAATGGTCTGTATAAGCCATAAAGACTAGTAAGCATACTGGTGCACGTGCACAACAAACTGGATTGCAATGCTTCCATAAATGTGCAACGGAGGTGAAGGATTAGCATTTTATTACCTTATTAGGGTGCGAAATAGTTTTACAACAGACAAGCCTCCGTGGTTTTAATCTCTGTTACTTATGGACCTTCCACTCGATGACATCTTTTCCCTCATTGAAATCGATGTTTAGGTTACACCCGCTTGAATGTAACTAGAATCGAAATATACGCTCCCACGATTTGCGATTCTGACAATGAACGAATTCATGAAGCTATTCCAATTTAGTGCACGATCCTCGTTTTCCAACATTCAAACTCCGGCCCTATTCAATTAGAAACTTTAACAAGAACATCAGGAGGTTGTCGATATCTTCCAAGTCTTTCCCAAAATACACCTAGTAACAGCTGGTAATGGTTTGAGTTTTGCTATAAAGTCCAGGTCCCTCTCTCAACACTGACCTCTTCATCCACATCATCATTTTTGTTTCATACCCATCTTTACGTACTCACCTGCACATTCATCATTCCCGAACTATTCTTTTCTGGTTTCTTCGTCGCACACTATACTCGTCCACAATGTCTCTTTTTGATGCAATCGGTTTCGTTGGAACTATACTTACTACCATTGGCTTTGCCCAGTCGAACTTGCCAGGCAGCGCACCCAGCGGTGCGGTCATCCGGGTCAAGGTTGGACTCGAGGACAATTCTGGTCAGAATTTCGTGAGTGAATCACACTTGCTCTCTGAGTACAATAGTGCTCATATTATTCAGGGCGGCCGACTGGCCAAAATCACAGGGTATGATGCCAATAATGCTATAATCGGATCAGCCGTTCGTATGTTTGCACTCAGTTCTATTGATCCCCTCTGTTTCTGACCATTTGAGCACAGCACAAAACGACATCAGCTCTGGAGATTTCGCTGATTACACCCTTGATCAAAATGTTGACGGGGTCCAAACCCAATTCGCGTCGTTTATTGGAACAAACGGCGCAATCTGTATCTCCTGGCTTACGCTGAAGAACAAGGATGGTGCTGCCGATGCAGCTTGGACTGGTGACGTCGGTTTCAACTGCGGCCACAGTTGGAACTGGGGAAACCAGGTTGCCGGTAGGACGAAGGACACCAATGAGCCGTTCAAACCCAGATGCACATGGCTAGATGCGGACAATACCAACAGTATCGATACCGCCGGGATGAAGATTGACTTTTTCGCGTACGGTGAACAGCTCCAGGACACTCTGAGTAACAACGCCGCTTGCTCTAAGACTATATTCTCGGGAAATACTGGCGAAATTGATGGAGTTCCCAATAAAAAGCGATCAATGGTTGGAGTGGAGCGTCCTGAATGGATGAACAAACGCCTTATCGTCTCCGAGTTTCCCACAGACAATGCCACGGAATTGTGTCAACACAACATGAGCTACGGACCTGACGCGGTTGGATCGGATGGATACTACTGCAACATGGCGACACGAGAATTGCTCCCGCTATGCAGCTTCCAGAATGTAGAAGGGTGTGTCGATGTCGATACTGAAAACAAGCACGTCCGCAAGAGGACCTATGTTGCTAAGCGATCTGTGGACCTCCATTACCGATCCTATGAGAAACTGGACACGTACATAGACGCCTAAAGGAGCCCAGGCTTTCACTTATGCGTCTTTGGTTTGTGCCAGCTCATGACTGATGCAGTTTTGCATTATAGGGCATGGTAGTGGAGGTTGTGTTACTGGCTTGTTATGCAACTTTTTCCTTTGATTGCCTTTTTGTAGATGTAGACAAATCCGATTCTGTATTCTTGCTCATTCCACTGATTCTTTTGCATATGGGTGCGCTCGTATATTCCATAGATGGATCGGTAGGATAGGAGAATAGGCTCACAGTCAATGAAGAGAGACATGAGTGCGATCACGAGGTCAATGATTAGAAAATATTCTGAATCAGAACAGAAAGCCAGGCGAAGATAAGTTAGAGCCAACGTAAATATAGACCAGTATATGGTCTTTACTTCACCGTCAGTGCTTAGGATCGGTAGTAATATATATTGCTAAATAGAGGAATGTACGTATAATTTTGTGCTCCTGAAGGTGCTGCTACGAAAATCACGTCTATTACCGGTATTCAATATTATACAAGCCGAGTCCGCATATGGCCGGGCAATCTATGCCGACTTGGCCCTCAATACATGTATATATACTTCATAGTTTACCAGACCATAGGGTGATGAACACAGTCGATAAACCTCAAGCTCCCTACGCAATACGTTGTCTCTAAAGCGTTCTTTAAATTTTCGACCTTCAACGACGCCGGACTGGCAGGGTTTTTATAACGCTAAGCTAAATAAGAAACACCGAAAACAGAGGAACTTTGAAAACCATCCCACATACGATCCAAAAGAGGGCCATAATTGACATCCTAATTTGATAGCACTATAGGATAACTCAGTTCTTGCGACACTCTTATAGCGTGATGATCTATCGGCACGGCAAAAACGTCTAAAGTCAAAGCAAATGCGCTATGCTTCTATAACCTACAATCCTCTTATCAACGGTAAATGGCCGCTGAAAGGTTTGGAGTGTATAGCTTTCGACCGCTGATTTCAATATAACTTCAAGCAGCTAGAGAGGCAGCACTCAAACAGTGGAGAGAGGACTGGTAGACATCAGAAAAGGAAAACATCTTTACAGTCTTGGCTCTACAATATCTGGCTAACAGGCACGTAATCTCTATGACCATCTCTCGCGTATCATAGATAGCCTACTTGCTCAAATGAGGACTGCCACTGCTAACCGAATTAATACCGCACGAGAATTGAGCGTACTACAGATGAGCATTGCAAATGTGGAGGGATTAAATCGGTTTCTAACGTTTTTACAGGATGTAGATATTAAGGGGGAAGGATATAGCCGTGTGATAGCTGCACTTTGAACTTGTGAGGTGAATACAAGATTGAATTCTGCCGAGTTATCTCTGTACTGAGAGGAGTTTATATATGACTAAGTCGTGGCGCAGGTAAGGCTGAGGCTAGTCCCATTGGTGCGCGATTCCCGCGTGACAGTAAACTTCCTCAGGTAGAATGGCATGAACTTGAGCCAGATGAAGGGCCTAAAGCAGAGAGCCTGTCATCTATACTAAGGGGACAAGCCTCCTGAAGGAGCACAACCGAGCCAGAACGGTGAAACCAGAAATTGAAAGATTACAGCGTAGCTCAACGGATTGCTACGGTTTCCAAAGTCAACAAAGCAGTTTATACAGGGACGATATAAGTGGTCAATAAGAACAGGCGGTTACTGATTGTTGTCTCTATGATGTCCTCTTTTTCTTTTTCAACTCTTCTATTTTTTTTATATCAATTTTGTCCGCTCAAGGATATGTTCGATATGTTTAACATTTCTTCTGTTAAATAGAGTGTAGCCACATATTGCCCAGGGCGATGAATCAAAATAGATGAATCTACTCAAATTCAACACAATCTAGAATTCCACTGCACTTTGAGAACAAAAGCAAGTTCGAAGGCCAAAAATCTCTATAACAATAAAAATACCGCTCTCTTTAATTGACTGTATGATCTCTCACATGTCAGTTCCCTCCCCGGCCCCTCTCCACAGGATTCATGGTCTGCCTCCTAGATAGGCTCGGATAAGATAAAATGCGGCGTTAAAAAATTCGAACAGAAATAATCCAAGTAGATGAGAAATGTTCTATGATACGGTAACAAAGTTCAAGAGTAGAAGACAAACGTCACCCTCTAATCGAGCCGTCTATCGAATACTCCACTTCGCTGCAGACCAGCGTCTACCATCCCCCGAAATTAGCAGTAAAAGCTTACCTCACTGGGCTTGAGCTTTCATGTGGGCCTCCATCCGATCAATTAGGGTCTCTGGCAGCTGCACCTCCTCAGTCGCAACAATCTGCTCCGTCGCTTTCTCCAACGCCCTCTCCAGACTCGTAAATCCATTCTTACCAAACCGTCTCAACAGCTCTTCAGCACGATCATGTACCTCTCCCGAAATCGTCCCTACATCCGCCGGTGGTTCCTGGACATCCTTCAGGAATGTCCTCTCGGGGTATAATTTGCGGAAGATATACAAAATCTCATTCCAGGTAAACTTAGCCGCAAACGCAAAGAGCCGTTCATTTTGCACATCCGGTTGCGTAAGCGCGGCCATATGGAGAAGTGCGGTATCCTCTACGTCTACATAGAACTGCGCTGAAATCACATTAGGAGCCATGGGGCTGCCATGGAAGATTGATTTGAGTAGCCCGGCGGAAGTGTTGAACCCAGTATTCTGGGGACTCGCAACGATGCCGAAGTTGCAGTTTGGGACTACAGTATTGAAGGTAAAGTGCGGTTTATGCTCGTTGACCCACTCAAAGCCAATCTTCTCGGCTTGCGTTTTCGACGCGCAATATACATTTATTAGATGCTGCATTCCAGGCTCTGGATTTTTGGTCCATGCTTTTTCAATGGACGAGATGTTCCATGTGTCCTTCCCGATGAAGTACGGTTGTCCGGGAACCAATGTTATGCATGCGCCTTGGCTTGAGGTGAACACAACGCTTTTCACTTTAGGCTCTTTCGCTGCCGCTTCGAGAATGTTGGTAAGCCCATTGACAGTGGGCGTAATGACTGCATGTGGGTCTGCTGCGAATTCAACATTAGAGGCAAGATGTGCAATTCCGTCGACGCCTTTCACAGCTTCATCGAAAGCGTCGTGGACGGCCATGTCGGAAACTTGGAAGAGAGAGAATTTAGGTCCGTAATGAGCTAACATCCATTGGTGCTTTTCAGCAGAGCGTACAGTGCCTCGAACGGAGTAGCCTCGACCGATGAAAGATTGGATTGTGACGCCGGCTACAAAACCGTTTGCACCAGTAATGAGGATAAGGCCGCCTTCAGGAATGGTAGGCATTTTGGTATAGGGGATTGAGAGTAAGAAATGGGACTTTGTGAGACCCGATATCTATGTTTAAAGCACATAGATTTAACTGATGAGGATGCCAGAGGTACGAGACAAGGAAAAGCAGGAAAGGGCCGCCAATTTAACCATTTCGGAGTAACATTTTCATTCAGGTAACCTTGAGGAAATAAACTCTGATCTATGGAGTTTCAGTGTATTCCCAAGTGAAATATCGAGTACAAGTCCGAGAAACATGTTGAATGCTTTAATCCCGGAGTAATGAAATGCCCGACTTGTTGCACGCCATGGTAGCCGTCGAGTGATTCGGACGCAACATTGCGATAGACGCTAGCTGCGGTTGTATTAGTATAAGTAGTGAATAAAGGTTAAAGATTGCCTTATCCAAATAATCTTCTGACGGGCAGTATGAAATCTCAGCCGATAGGAACTCGATCGGACGGCGGAAGAAGTCCTAAGAGAGTAAGAAAGCCGACAGGAATAGGATCAATAAGTTTCAACAAACTCTAAATCAACAGTCTATGTTATCGCAAGCCCTTATGATGACGGTGGTGATGGGTGAGAGACAATGAGGAAATGATAAGAAATAGATGGCGGTATTGAAGACTCTCCCATTTGTGGCTTATGCACCCGTTGCGACGGTGGCTCTTGCAACATGTGGCTGATCGTGGCGCTGGTTGCGGGGAAAGGATACAGTAATGGCGATAACAGGAATCAACACGGGGAAGGTGGGGGCGGGGTAGCACAGGTAGAAGGGTCCGAGGGAAACACCACATAAACATCTCCATGCCCCTTTTTCGCAACCACTCTCCACTTTGACCTTCACAACCGTCTCTTACTGTTTATATTACCGCTTCTGTTACAATGGCCGAACCCCAGATCCCTTCGACCCAGACGGTGGCTTGGATCGACACTCCAGGACCTAATGGTAAACTTGTCATCCGCAACGGCTTCGAGGTGGAACAGCCAGGGAAAGGAGAGGTGCTAGTGAAGATGGAGTGTTCTGGAATATGGTACACTGTCTTCTCATTCTTCTCTTAATCCTCTGTACCCACTAGAAGTCCTTAAGATTGACAACTGTATCTCTCAACAGCCACTCCGACTGCCGCAACGTTGAAGGCATGGGCAAATACACCGACATCCCAGGCCATGAAGGCATTGGCACCGTCGTCTCTCTCGGTCCTTCCGTTGACTCTTCCTTGATGAACAAGCGTGTCGGTATAAAATGGCTCTACAGTGCCTGCAACAACTGCGCCGCCTGTCGCGCTGGCCGCATCAACAACTGTCCCTACCAGCTTAACACTGGCCGCTCCACTCGCGGAACACTTCAGCAGTATTTTCTTGCCGCTGCAGACTTTGTCACCATGATCCCGGAAGGTCTGGCCAGCGAGATTGCGGCCCCGTTGCTCTGCGCGGGCTTAAGTCTCGCCGGGGCGGTGGGCCTGTGCGAGCCTGAAGTCAAGAAAGGCGAATGGGTAGTCATAATAGGAGCTGGAGGAGGCCTGGGGCACATTGGGGTACAGATAGCGGCGAGGGTGAAGGGATACAAGGTCATTGCCATTGATAGCGGGAAAGATAAGGAGGAGCTGTGCAAGGAGATGGGCGCAGAGGCATTCGTAGACTATGCAAAAGATGATGTTATAAATAAAGTAAAAGAATTAACAGATGGAGAGGGTGCACATGCCGTTATTTGTGTAGCTGGCTCCGAAAAGGCATACGAGCAAGCTCCGAGCCTTGTCAGGAATCTCGGTGTGGTGGTTTGCGTGGGATTGCCACCGGATACTTTCATGTTTCCCATGTCCCCTATCCAAATTGCCAACAGAGGTACGGCAATTCTCCGTCAGTGCTTCAATATATGGCTAACTCTTCCAGGTCTAATTATCAAAGGCTCCTCAACAGGTACCAGCGCCCAGATGGACGAGCTCCTTCAATTCGCACTGGAAAAGAAGATTACGCCAAAGATTGACGTATATGAGTTCAACGAATCGCCACAGATTATCCAGCGACTTCTAAAATATGAAGTTACGGGACGAAAGGTTGTGAAAGCACCAGTTTGATGGGTTCCGTAATGAACTTCGTCGTCAAATATAATTTATAAAGATCTTTGCCTTTGTCAAGACAGCACGTATTGCGCGAATTATTTAGTTTTATAGCACTTGTGGAGTTGTATTGTTTTGTTGCCGTCGTTGGCTCCATTTGAGTAAGGCGCGCTGCGAGAAGGGGAACCAGAGGGTTCAGTTAAGGCCTAAGCGTAGAACTAGCATGAGGTTAGCACCGCATTATAACGAAAGGAGGAAGCCAGGCTGTTCCAGTTTTGACTGATTGAGCTCTACCTCAAGTCATATTGAAGGCGTGATATCGTAACGCTTGCTACTTTCAGTGTTCACGCTGTGGTGATTTCTCACAGTACCCCGGGCGCAAAACAACGCCTACGTCCTCTCTCTCAATGAATATGCCATGATCAGGCAGCTGTCTACGACTAGGGGGCTTGCAATTACCGTGTTGTCATCATAAAGGATTAAGTTGTGCGAAGCTCACTGGAAGCGCAGAGTAGTGGTCAAACCGTCCAAGTGATTGCCCAGGCCCAAATCCCCACCAATTCGTAGCCCGTCTAGCAACTCTTGTATGATTGCCAGTTTGCATCGAGGCGTTGTTCTGGAATGCATGGTACTTCTTGAGGCCATGTTACTGTTCACGGAAGCTGCAGGCAGCATGGAGATGGCGTTCGTTTGGTCGCCACATCGTTATACAAATCTCGAGAAGGACAAACATTGCGGTGAGGAATGGGTAAAAGGATACTATGGGCAGCGATATTGCAGATCAATGGCACTCGTAAGTGAGGCTTCTCTAGGCACTGTGTATTGTCCCTGGTGAGGAGAGAGTTGAGTTGAGTTGAATTCATTTATCCTGACCTATCGCCCTGAGCGATATGCAGCCTACAGGGTATTTCATAGAAGCTATGTAAGGACTTATATTTGCCGGGGTTTCGTTAAGATGAGACGAAGTAGGAAGGAGTTGATTGTCCGTCTCTGGAGAGAGTTGGAAGTTTAAGTGTACAGTAGCCCAAGAAGTGGTTCACTGCGGCGGAGGGACAATCAGCGAGCTCTCCGAGCGGATAAGGAAGCTTAATAGTAGAAATGTTAGTTGAGGCTGTCAAAGGGCAAAACTTTGTCGGGATAGACGCTGTCACCACTGGCGGAGCGGACCTCCGGATCACCATGAAAGGATGAACTGCTAACGCCCCATTAACTATTCTATCAAACTAGTATTCCCTATCAGGACGCATGGATAGGGCCGACGCATGCCTTCATATACTCCTATACATAAAATCCAAACCACAACGCGGCGAGATTCTTTTGCTCAATCAATATTTGTCTCGAATCGACGATAAGCATTGAAAATAATCGCAAAAGACAGCACAAATCGCAAGGATTATAAGTGCAATATTCCACGGGGTGCACCATCCTAGCGCGCTTGAAAGGGGGTATTTTTCTTCCTACTTCTCGCTCCTAATATACATGCTACATTCGACTCTACCTAAATTGAACGCTACCCACTGTCTTTCTACTTTCCGTTAACCTCCTGCTCTTTCTGCCTCCGCCTCGTCCTCTATGCTATTATCCCTTTCTTACCCAGGCTCTAGCAGCTTCTCAATTAGGGACAGCTTTAACTTTGATGATATGCATGTATGGTAGTATATAGTGAATGCAGTACTTTTAATAGTATAGGGCTTGTATGCCGTTCACTTGATAATTAGCTCAATACCTGTCGATAAAAGATCTCTAGCTTTCCTGGTGCAGCTTCGTATTCCTTGCTCCAACATTTTAAAAACCACGGGACAATAAATGGTCACATGATAGTCCCAGGTTTCCTTCAAGATATTATCTTTCTAAAGTTTGATAGGCCCAGTAAAACACCAATATATACATAAGTGAGCTTTGAAGGAAAGTGTTCGATAACCTTTACCACTTCCATTTCTTGTGCTTTAAACAAGGTAAAATAAAACTAAAAAGTATATACGACCATAGGTAGGAGAAAATAGGGCTTCCCGTCCGATCAGCCATACTCAAGCTCCTAACCGGCTAGTTAGTATTGCGATGGGTGACCAAGTGAGAATCCTAGCTGTTGTATATTTTGCTTCTTTATTTTTTGCTTCTTCTTTTAAGTATCAGGAGAGGCTACGTAGGGAGGCTTGAGGCTAACAAAAGAGCTTCGATTGAATTCCTATGTACAGTACCTTGTGATGAAGGGAAGACGTTGCGTGAAGAGAAAAGGAAATGCAGGTTCACGAGTTGAAAAGTTCTGCCAGGGTACTTAGTCTTGCATTTAGGCCAGGTGTTACGGGCTTTGTATATACAAAGTGTTTGGTTCCGTGACAGTATCCCCTTTTTAGATCGAGCTCCTGCGAGGCTTGCGTGGCAGTGCGGTCGTATTAGTTCAAATGAATGTTGGCAAAGATTGAGAGCCATGTCACAACTATCACCCAATCGGTTCAAGTTGGTTCGGGTCAGGGACATGAGGGTTCCTTCGGTGAAATTCCTAAGATACATGTGCAAATCGAAGCAGGGCTGCATCGATTTGTTAGCCAATCAACGTGACGGATATCTATCTAGAGTGTTATCCGCGTTCAAACGGGTCCGCACACGATGGTAGCACCAAGACGCGTAAGAACGCGCTAGACCGCGCCTGAACTTCTCCCGCAACAGCAGTCGTTGCATTGCGCTCTTCCCTCTCGTCACATCACCAGATTATTCACTTTGAAATAGCAGGTTGTGATGGATTTGTTTACATTTGATCCCTGGTATCAAGTACTAGTGTGCAAGCCATATGGTTACGCTGTACCACCCTCCTGCCTAGCAAGCCATGTCAGTACAGTACTAAGCCTGAGGATGCTTGTCGCGACGCCGGTCTACCCTACTCTCGGTCTACCGAATCAGTTCACCTAGCCAGAGAATACCGCTCCTCCATCTATTTATTCGCGATCGCTTTGTCAGCTAGACCGGACTATAGTACTTGCCAACTAGCTCCTGTCTCTGCAAAAGCCAGAGAGACATGGTAGAATGTACAAAGACGAAGAGCGCAAGGTGACCGCAGGCTCAGACGAAGCTTGCTTGCAGCTATGCATATCTCTCCTCGACCACACTCTGCGTGGGGATCACTTCGAAAGTGTTGTCCTCAGCTTTCTCGCTGTGCTAGGAATGGACGAGAAGCATGACCGGGTGTTCCGTAGCCCCTTTAAGCTACTCGCAAGATCTGTATAAGTTTATAAAAATGGCTTAGATGCTTGTAGTACAGAGAGCAGTCACAGGCGCTGAGCAATGCGAGGCAGAGCATCCTTCTGACCTTCTTGACGTCATGAAAGATCGCTTCACGTTACGAGTTACTTGGACCGTATTTACGAACACAACAAAAGGCAAGAGAAAATCTTAAACAGCTGCAAAACCTGCTTCAAAGCGCTCTTATATTGCTGCTATAAGTAGTTTGAGGGGGTACTGGACTGTATTGTCGACTGAGTTGTTGACCATAAGGTCTGAAAAAGTATGAGGTATATATACATGAATTTAGTGCCAATTCGACATTAGGATGCCCGGACCATGTGTGGTCTCGACTTACAGCTGCTGTTACCCGGAGTCATTCTGAAGCTGCTGAGCCGCCTCAGAAGCCTATCAGGGGCAGTTCCACAGGGGTAGTTCTAAAATATGATATAAGTGTTGCCTTCCCCAAAGCTGGTGCGGAGCGCTTTCTTTAAGGAGAGAGCTCGCTCTATGCTACTGACTAATCAATACCAATATACACTCCAATCTCTCTGATAAGCTCACGTGTCTATAACACATGACTATACATGAACCACAAGTGTGCGTTGGCTTTGTCCGCAACAGAGCCTGAACACAAACTCAATACTCACGGCCGCAAAACACGTTCGCCAAGAAGGCTTTTGTAAGAGAAACTTGTCGTATAAGTTTATAGAACATTAAACCAAAGTTTCTTGCAATAATATTATGTGTACGTTGAGCTACAACACTGTTTTAAGTGACACTGTATAGGGGTGGGGGTGCGCATCACGTGAACGCGCACGGTACCGGTAAACTGTGCTCGCGCTAACGCCTCGCCTCACAAAAGACCACGCCTGTAAGCCTTTCCGCGGGTACATTACAGCACGTACATTACAGCAACTGGCTACGCTTGGTCAATAACAGTCATGCTTGATTTTAGGTGGATCAATATTTTCCTGTGACTGTCTTTTCAAGAACGAATAGAATGTGGATAGAGTGGTTGCTGTACAGAGGGGCAGCATTTTCTTCCTATCTGGGTTTATCTGGTTTTATGATTGGTCCTGTTCCCCCTGCGCGTCAAAGGCCGCACCAGCAAGGCGCAGCTGCGGAGAGACGTTATGCATTTTAGGCGCCCGGGGAATGCCTCGAAACGCATGTGAGCTGCGCGTGGCGACCCGCGGTGCAATGGGGCGTAGGACAGTAAGCTTATTGGCTCCGCCTGCTACTCAATACAAACACCGCCTCAGTATGCGCAGCGATATACTAACTACGCACAACTTCAGACTAAGGACAACATTTGCCGTAGACGCACCAGTAGTCCTTTCTCCGCGAAGTGGCTTAGCGGTGCCAAGGCTGTGGCCCATGCATAGTCCCAAGAGTCGCCATTTTGTGTAAAGGCTATTATACTCTCGAATCTACTACTCGACTTCCCAATTCACGGTTTGGGCAGCTTTACACGTCCAAGAATGACTGAGCCTCTCAGTATCGCTTCCAGCATTGCTGGACTGCTCAGTCTTACTATCCAAGTCACTAGAATAAGCTATGGCTTCATTTCTGACGTCCGATCCGCCAGCAGCACGCAAAAGGAATACCTTCGAGAAATATCGGCCCTAAATGAGGTTCTTCTCCGCAGTGAGGAAGCAGCTCTATCGCTTGAACGTGGGATCTTGACTACGAGTCGTCCAGTCCACCTATCTAACGTTGTAATCGACGATTGCAAAAGGCAACTTGAGGACCTTCTGGCCGATCTTGCTAAGCCAACATCAAGTATCCTTTGGCCAATTAAAGACAAGTCGCTGAAGAACCGAATCGAGAATCTGCAACGGTTTCGGAGCGTTTTCTCTGGTTTCCTCACCGCGCAAACTCTGATCACTGCTTCAGCGACTCATCGCAAGGTCAGTCGACTGAGCCAGCGTCAAGACCAACAAGAGCTGCTAGAATGGCTGGGAAATCCACTAGATACCTCGTTACCCGAACTAACGCCATGCAGAGACACAGGAAACTGGTTCCTGGAATCCGACGTCTTTCAAAGTTGGGCACACAAAACGGGAGTACCCGCCCAGCTATGGTGCCACGGACCTCCAGGCGCAGGCAAGTCTATGCTTGCGTCTATCGCTATGCAGTACTTGGTCCAGAATGTCGAAGATGAATCGCACGTGGTCCTACGTTTCTTCTGCGACTTTGCTAGTAGAAAGAAGCAGACGAAGGACGCTGTGTGGAACAGTCTGCTGAGCCAAGCCATCGTGCGTGGTGGAGCTTTGATGCAGCAGACTCTTGGAGATCTTCGCTCTCAGTTTGGAATCGCTCGACCAATATCCTTTAAGGACCTTTCGACAGTCATTTCATCTCTCTGTTCCAGTCAGCAAGTCATTATCGTCATCGACGGACTGGATGAGTTGGGCAGCATCAGCGAGATCAGAGCCACTTTACATCCTTTGATTGAAGGTGATTGCAGAATGCTAGTATTCAGTCGACATCTGCCAGAGATCAGCTCCATGTTAGCTTCGGCCTTGACTCTGGAGGTGAAAGCAGACCCGAACGATCTACAGGTTTACGTGAACAACGCATTCCAGCTCAACGGCATGGAGGATGTGTTAGATGAGCACCCTGAGCTTGGGAAAGAGGTGATTGAGAAGTCTGATAGAATGTAAGTTTGTACTACTATAGAAGACAAAAACCCTTTTGCTAACATGTGGAAGTTTTCTGATTGTCAAGATACTTGTGAATCATCTTCTGGAGTTATCCACACTCAAAGAGATGCGCATGGCTGTCCGCTCGTACTCCAGTCATCTTGAGCAAGCTTTCGAATCAACTCTATCACGCATTGATGCCCAATCTAAGTCTCACAGTGAGCTTGCTCATCGAGTTATGGGCTGGATTACTTCGGCTGAGCGCAAACTGCACATGTCCGAGCTGCTTCATGGGCTCGCAGTTGAAGAGGGGAACGTCATTGATAAAGAGAACATTCCGTCTAAGAAGACTATCCTGAAAGTATGTGGCGGCCTTGTTGTTGTCGATGCTCATACTGGTATCGTCTCGATGGTGCATGCCACTGTCTACACCTGGTACCGGAATCGCGCCTACGACAACGTTCAGGCAGATATTGCAACAGCTTGTCTCAGGTATCTGAATCTGGACGTATTGTCTAGTGGGCCTGTCAATTCTTCGGCGGAGATGGACGCGCGACTGAAGGATCTGCCATTTCTTGCATATGCTGCTCGGTATTGGCGAGTGCACGTTTCCAATAAACAGGAAGCTGTCTTGTCAAAACTGCATCCTGTAATCCTCAATTACATCGACAAGATGCTAGAAAGTCTGCCCCGTAGTACTGCTGCATTTCAAGCTGCGAACTACAAGCACCATATTATGGACGCAGTCGTCAGGTCGGCGACCTTCGATACAATGCCCACTGACCACACTTACATACACTTCATAGCGTTTTGGAATCTCCCAGACAAGCTTTGCGCGTCACTGGAAAAGTCGAATAACATCAATGCACTGGATTCGCAGAACTGGACACCATTACACTGGGCTCTGTTCGCCCGGAGCACAGCATCCGCGGAGGTCCTCATCTCGAGAGGAGCTGACGTCCATGCAAAAGATTCCGCAGGTTGGACACCCTTGTTCCGAGCCTCTCTGAACGGCGACACAAACCTAGTCGAGGCATTGCTGAGAAATGGCGCCAATCATCTTGAGCAGGACAATCATCAATGGACAGCATTGAGATGGGCGGTTGCCCTTCAACATGCAAAAGTCATAGAAATTCTTATGAAGCACCACGAAAAACAATTATCTGGTTTACGAAAACTATCTAAGAACTCTCTTAGAGACGTAACAGTGCAGACCGCGCTTCAGTATGCGTCGAGTGACACTCCTGAGACCTCACTTCTTAGCGAGCTGGCGGACCTCTCGGGACAGCTAGATCCTGCTAACAAAGATTGCTACGACTTATACAGAGTCCTGGCGAACGATAAAATTGGCTTAGATAAGCTGTGGAGCAAAGGTCATTTCGATACACCAGTTGGTAATGCGTGGCGAACGATGGATAAGGCAGAGCGTATCTATGGCGTCGAAAGTTACATCTCGGAGGCAGACCGCCGGATTCGTGGAGGTGATGGTTCCGTGGCAAAGTGGCGGGCTGGCCTTCTGCATGCTGCTATAAGAGACGACAACCTCATTGCTGTTAAACTCATACTGAACCTCGGAGCCGATGTCAACGACCGCGGATATAGGAGGACCCATTTGCATGCTGCGACTTTTCGGGAGGATCCAAGTTTTGCAGAACTGCTACTCAAGCACGGCGCGGAAATCGAAGCCAGAGACTATCAAGGCTTGACATCACTGCAGCAAGCCGTGTTGAATGGTTTCGACAAAGTCGTTAAGCTTCTCGTATCGAAAGGTGCCGATGTCAACACTTGTTACATTGGTTCTCGCGACAGCCGTCACCTGTATAGGGAAGGTAATTCGGCTGCCAAAACACCATTAATGTTGGCATGTGGTCTACTCTCTCGTAACGACAGGACGCTTCAGATCATAAAGGTCCTTCTCAAGAATGGTGCCGATGCAAATGCAGCCGGTAAAGCGAATGACGGTGGTATGAAGGTCGTACATTACGCTGCTCAAACCCAGAGTCCAGACGTGATTCAGTCAATCATTCAAGCTGGGGCAGAATGCAAAGAATTGGATGCACTTGGTCGAACTGCCTTCCACCATCTTGCCCTGGGCAGAAACTACAAGCATGCAACTCAGGCCGATGAAGTGGCAGATAGTGTGGCACTTCTTCTTGGAGTGTGTGGCTCTGATTTTATCAGCAAAACAGCTGTGTGGATGCAAAGCCGAAAGACAAGCTCGTGGACGTCAGAATCCATGATGACCAAGCATACTCCACTCTCGATAGCTGTTGCAGAAGGGGAGTGGAAGTTAGCGCAAGTATTGCATGATCTTGGTGCACGTATTGATACCGATGTCCCTCTTGAATGCCTTCTACCAAATGCTGTGCAGGCCTTGCAGAGCACTTTTGTGGACAAACTGATTCAAAACGGAGCCAAATTCACGCATGTCGTCTCAGATTGGATAAACTGGTGGGAAGTCTTCCGAAATATGGACAACGCGACACCTAGAGACCTAGCAAGATTCAAGACCATATTGGAGCGATTGAAAACATGTGGATTCGATATCAATATGATGCTGCATGCACATCCTCCAGTAACGATCCATGAGCTCGCTGTGGCAGTGAATAGCACAGGAGAGATTGCGCAGCTGCTACTGGACGAGGGTGCCGACCCCTATCGACCGTACGGCACAGGCTTGGACGCTTTTCTGGATGCTGCTCTGAGAGATCGAGCGGATTATCTGCAATGTCTGCTCGATTACGCCAGAAAGCATCCCAAGACAGATCACTGGACATACTATCTTGGAGGCCAGATTGAGACCACAGCTACGACCGTCGAATATCAGATCAGCAAAGCCATCAGTGTTGCTGGCCTTATTGAAGTCTTTTACAACAACGCCCAGACCTTGTTATCCCTAGCGGTCGCTCACGGGAGCGTCAAGCTTGTACAAGCTCTGCTCGCAAATCAGGCGAGGGCAAATACTTGTGGAGAGGACGGTCGACAGCCCATTCACATTGCGGCATCTCAAGGACGCACTGCCGTAGTCGATATCCTAATCCATCATGGCAAAGTCAATCTGGATGCTCTTGATAGCAGAAGGCGAACCCCGCTTCATCTAGCTGCGATGCAAGGCCACACTGAGGCTATCAAAATCTTGCTCTCCGAAAGTGCCGCACCTGATATTGTCGATACATACGGGTTCCAACCAGTCCATCTAGCAGCAAGGGGCCATTTCGAAGCCTTTCGTCTGTTGCTGCAAGCTAACCCTAGTTCGATATGCATGCAGACGCAAAGTGTACCACCAGAGTACGAATTCTATCGTCCTTCAGCGCACTCGGTTGGCATGAGATGGGCTGCAACTCCACTGCATTTAGCGGCAATGAATGGAAACTTGCAAATGGTGCAGCTGATACTTGACACTGCACAGAATACAATAGGTGTCGATATCGCTGCGCTTGTACGCATGGAGAGCAACAGTCTTGAAGATGAGAATGGCGTAAAGCATACCTGGTACGTCACTTCACCGGGTGCCGGCCCAACGGCTCTTCATATCGCGCTTGACCGAGGTACATTCTACGGTAACCGGACAAGTAGTCCTTTGTCGCCGATACGTCTAGAAATAGCCGAGCTTTTAATTGAGCGAGGTGCGGCTGTCCAGGGAGTAATACCCTACTTCACATTGGAGCATGTTGTTAAGTTCCAAGGTTTTGAACACCTGTGGGACAAGTTACGTGCTGGCATTGAGTGCGAATGTCCAACCTTAAAAGGTATAGATTGCTGAGGTCGAGATGATACACAAGGCTTTCTATTGTAAGGGGCTTGCGCCCAAGAGGTATGCGAGGCGCTTAAAGGTAGGGTTCAACAAGATTGTATTCAATGAGGAGTAGAAGCTGCGAGCTAGTTTCTGTAAGGAGCCAGGCTGAAGACAGCAGAAAGGCAGGAAAGAACAAAGTGAATTCGATAACGAACTATCTAGAGCAAGGTGCTATGCTACTTATTGTGACGGCTCACATGCCTGTATAGGTTGGGTGGATTGTGTGGGGTAGGTCGAACCACTGCGTAGTGAATGATGAACACGTGAGTGGTCAGCAACTCTCTTGAGTCGCTTAGTCACTAGTGCGCGGAGGATATCTACCCAAGACTTGCTGC
>ML994213.1:0-30046 GCA_010093945.1 Delitschia confertaspora ATCC 74209 | reverse complement strand
CCCCCCCCCCTTTCCTTTGAGGAACGTGAGTCATCCATTCTGGTCTGAAAAAAGCTTAGGTATATATAGGATGATTCTTATCGTCATGGATAGTCTCACTTTGTTCTAGTTTTTGATAAGTTCATAATATCTATAGATAATCGAACGATACCCATTTTCAGGTGAAAATCAGGTCTATTTATCCGTTTTCATAGATTTAAATACCTCTTTTTTGTCCTACTCTCCCTTCTGCTCAGACTTTCATACCTCAACCCTCTTCATTCTCCTCCAACCTTCAAATTCACAAAATCTCTCGAACCCCCTCCGCATCCAACTCCAACCATGTCCTCATTTCTTACCCTTACCACTGAGAAGGGAACCTTCTCCTCAAATGCCACTCTCTACAAAGCTGTCCTCACCAACTCCCTCCCCCTCGCCCACACAGCCATTTGTTTCGGCACAAACCCAAACTATACGCCCCATACTTGCTGGCAAGTTGAATGCGGTACTGCATCTTCAGAATACAAGACGATATTCCAGCAATGCACAACCTGTGAGATGATTGTGTTGCTGCTGGAACGTGGCACCGATTTAAGCCCCTCCCTTTACTCATGTAAGAAATTCGCACCAGCGCAGAACAGTACAGACAATATCCGGCGTTTACTAGTCGGCCTGCCGCTCCTCCCTTCCAGCCTTCCTGAGAGGAATTGGTCAGACTGTATAGCGAAATCAGACTATCAATATGGACGAGAGCGCTGCTTTGGCGAGGTGAACCCCGAGAGAATGTATATTCCCTTTTGGAACACGATGGTGAGGTGGGGGGTGGGTGCTTGGAAGAGTGGAAAAGGTATGAGAATGATCCTGAGTATTTTAGTGATGGGGAGGATGATTACGAGGAGAAAGAGGAGAAGGAGGAAGAGGAATCAGAACAGATGAAATGGCGGTCCAGGACACCAAGCCCACATCTAACCCGATGAGCCAAACAGAAGCCGAACACCCCCCTAAACACCCCCTCCCCAACCTTCTCACAGAAAATTTCCCCGTCTTCGGCCGCACACCCACCTTGATGTGCCCAACACTTCGGCCAATCCATCACCGACATCTCCTCCCTCTCTGTCGTCGTCCAGGTCGGTAGTGAAGATAAAGACTTCTATGATCCAAATTTTATGATTTATAATGATATTTGTGTCCATTACCTTCGGGAGAATGGAAGGTTTGAAATATTTTGTTATTCTATCGAAGTATTCCGACCTACTGACAATCACTCCGCCACTCTAGAAGACATAGGGAAGGGAGAGGGAGATGGGAAGGAGAAAGGATCATGGGTTTATATAATCGGCGGCTTAGGCTACTACCACCGCTCTTCACCTCGTCAAGCCCAGAAAAGGTGCAAAGAACAGCCGTCTACAAATAGCGCGTCGGCAAATGGGAGATGCAGGAACTGAAGACGAGCGGAGAAGGGTCGGGCTGGGTGTATGATCATAGTGCGGAATTAAGGGAAGGGGAGGAGGGGAAGGAGATTGTGATTAGAGGGAGGACACGGAGGGTTTGGAGGAGGAAGAGGGTGAGGAGTGTAAGGAACAGGGGGGTGTGGATATTGAGAGTTGGGGAGCGGGAGGGCGTATGGAGGAGAGGTGAGATGCAGGAGGAGCAAGAAATGGAGAAGGAAATGGGGAAGTTGGAGGTAGTGGATGCAATGAGGAGAAGGACTGAAAGGCTCCTTCAGCCCAGGCGCTAATCATACAAGACCGTGTCTAGTCTAAACCGTACGAGTTAACATAAGCACCTATAAATGGAACTCGTAGGGTAAATGCTGGCAACCTATGGGTCCCGGAAAAGGCACAGCAATTGTGCAAGTGCGGGTAGTCCGAGTATGGCAAGTTTGAGGTATGAAGGGGGATGAAGACTAAAATTTGTTTTATTATTTGCGTGGAAGCGTGACGTCGCAGTTGTGTTGGCGTTGAAAGCCACACACCTATGCCTCCCGACTTCTAACAAGCAGCGCCAGCTTCCTACTAGAAAGCAAGGCCGGCCCCATATGGCTAGATCCCGTCCCTACAACCCATTCAATCCGTTTACGCTTCGCTACCATGAATTCAATTAGAGTAGCCGTACTTTGGCTTGGCTCATTCAAGAACAACCTCCGCAAACTCCGCATGTCCCCTCCTCTGTCCGCTTGATGATTCCTCGCTGAAGTGCTCTCAGGCACTCTTCAGCTGGCATTTTCTACGAGCTACGCCTTCTCTGGCTCGTTTCGCATCTGCTGCATCGATATGAAGCCCAGCCGCCATGCTGTTATCACTATTCATCAACCTATCAGCAGCCCGCTGCGTCGGTGTTGACTGACAACGACCATCACTGTCTCCTTACCCAAAAGGAGACCTAAGGCCCAGTAATAGTTCGAATATCGAATGGATAACCCCCCCCCCACAAGTAAGTCAGTGTCTTGCCTCTTCATTTAGCAATCCCAATCTGAATTACAGAATCATTCTTCGAACCCTCCTTCGAACTAAGATTCGCTGGCACCGTAATAAACGGCCTCCAACCCATCTCTCCCGGCTCCGTCTCTGGCCGTCCCATGCTACACTGTGTAACATCCAGCTTCTTGTCTTGGTGCAAAGTTGGACAAAAGGGCTTTAAGGGTCGAGGAGTAGGCCGCTCAATAGCAACAGTATCGGATCCTCTCGTCGTGCTTCTTCTACCTGTAAAAAATTGCTTGAGGAAGGGGATAGAAGCCGATACAATTCCGCTGTTGATCTCCACTTGGCCCCAGAGCAGTAGGTCGGTGCCGTACTTTTGCTGACTCGCCACGCTTTCCGCCCAAAGTGTCAAGATCCATACACGAAGAGAGGATGCCACTATAGCAAGGAAACCGAGAGAGAAGATGCTGACGAGGCCCAGGCGTTTGGTGAGCGGTAGGCGGAGGCTCAGTAGCATAGGGATGGGCAATACGAGGACCACGATGTCAGTGAATAGATTCACACCTGCGAACGCAGCCCACAGATAAGTCGGATCAAAACATTTCTGTCGCGCGGGATGTGTCGCCTTGCCGTGTGTGAGTTTGGTCGGCGGGCTGATCCATGCGAGATATCCAGTGATAGACCATGCATCCGACGGACGGCGGCACTGAAAGGCGCCGGCGATGATCATGCTTGCGGTATAAATCCCAACGAAGGCGATGGTGATGGTAACTATGCGTCGGAAGTTGCAACTGGTGGCTAGAGTACGGTAGAAGAAAAGGAGAGAAAACTTGACGAGGCACAGGGCCACGGGGTAGGACATCCGGTATATGTACCATGTTATCAGCGTGCCAAAGATTGCATGCAAGACTTGAGGGCGTTTCTGCGCCAGAGTAAGTATTATAGAGAATAATCAGATAACGATGAGAAGGCTTACGGGCGTGATCAAGTCTGGAAAATGGACTCCAGCACCAAAGGTCACTTGGTAGTAGTTGAGCACTGTATTTCCCCATGTAACAAGCTGAGGAAGTCAGCCAACCGTATCAAAACGAGGAGAAAACTGACCAAAGCGCCAATTATAAAGTAGTCAAAGAGGTGGATAGTGTGCATACGAATATAGCGGCAGTACAGTCTGGAGAAGTGCGATCAGCGAACGATGGCCATTTGGCAACCGTTATTCCAAAGCCCTTACCGGAACGCCACAATGACCGTTGAAAATGTGCTAAGGGCAATCCCCGTCACAAACGCCGTGATCCCTGGGTCCATCATCACAAGTTGGAATATAATATAGTTAGTTAAAAGTATGAAGAGGAGATACAAAACTGAAGGCGGACATGAAAATACAACAAGTTTAGGAGCTACAAATCCTTCACGCTTTTGAAAGCTGAGCTTCCTTATAGGCTTTCAGTTTCTCCAGTGGCAGTATGATGGTTCATCTATGCGACTTTTCGCAAAAGCCTGGCAAGGGGCCTTCATTGTGGTCTGCCAAGGCTCGTGGTGTAGGAACAAGTGAACGGAAATCATAATGCGCGAAGCCTTTCGAAGCGACTTTGTTATTTCTCTGCATTTGATTCGTCACTCAGCCAGGATTAAGGATTATGGAGAGTACTGGATAAACGGAAAGCGTTCTTAATGGTGCATTTGTGCCACGAGAGGCGGTTCTATTATGGTTCGAGGTGGCCGTAACAGGAGAAGATATTATGCAGAGGACAGGCCCAATACCTCGGAGGTATCTCTCATTTAGTCGGGATTCTCGCTTGATTGGGGATTTTGTTAGCTGTAAAGAAATGCCGTGGTAGGTATGTATGTTGCGCAAAGGCTGCGAGGTGCTTTCATGCATATTGGCGAGCGCAGCACAAGCCCTTCATAGGCGGAAGTTTCTAGAGATACCTGGGTTTAAAATCCGTGTGCGAACCGATAGTCAGGAATATCTGGGGTAGAACGTTCTCAGACGGTCGTGCTTCATCTGGGGTTTGGAGTTGGGCCTGGTGTTTCGCGATGCCGAACTTGGATTCTCTACCGAGCTGATACCCGGTCAAGGCGTAGAGAGTGACAGAACTGTGTATAAGCAACTGCAAGGCAACGTGCCGAGCCCCAAAGATGCTTGTATGCCTCGAAGTTCTTCATGCTTGATGGAGGGGGGGGCGGTGATAAGAGTTTCGTTGGAAATGGAATTAGATCAAATCTGCAAGCATCGGAGACACCTTAAGAAATTACTAAAGAAAGTTTTCTTCTGTCACACTGAGTTGCATTTCAATCAGCATGACTCCCCTAAAGAATTCACATTTAAGACTACTTCTGTTAACATCCGCCTAATTTCCTCTATACAGAGATGCTTGCATTCAGATACCCACCCCTTCAAGGAATATTGATTAAGCTCCGCAACCTAAAGCAGCCGTACACGCGGTAGTTACCGACACCTGTAGCGACGAAATGGATGCTGTAAGCAGAATGAGATGAAAACTAGGTAGTCAACAGGCTATATTGTCCTGGTGATCATGTTCTGGGTTGTCCTCAGGTCTAACGAACTGTTGAGTATATATACATGTATTGTGTGCTGAGTCAGCAGCAAGTTGCTCCTACCATATGCCGTCTCGGCTTACAGATGCGTATAATAGTACTTTCTTCATTAGCAATGCTTATTCACTTAGTTTAGATTTCTGTGCTGTGGCTATGCTATGCCATTCTTTCTATCGACAATTATTCTCCACTCAATTGGTAATCATAAAAATTTGGAGACTCCAATTGAGTATACTGCAACTGTACGTTATCTTCATATTTCCACCAGTTTTGAATTACAAGAACCCGTCGATGTGTTCTCTTTAATCATTTGTTGTGCGGTGGCACCTTAAGATATATTTGCATAATAGTTACCTGTCATCACCAGGTGGAGATATGATTTGCGGAGGTTCATGGCGTTGCTGACCGTTGTTCATAATAACATGTGAGTCCACTAAATAGAAAATTATATTAACTCTACACTAGTATTAGTAAATCTCGCAGGTGTGGAGGGTACCCTTGGTGGACTCGCAGACTCCTTACGTGGAACAGCTCTCTATGAGTGCGGCAGAGTGCTTGTGGCAACTATACGTGATGGAGATGCAATGGGAGGAGGATCGCACCCTCGTCAAAAACACTGTCTATATGGCCCGAAAGGACGGATGGGCGTGTCTATTTAGCTAGAGTGTGGGTAGCAGTGTCACTGTGATAGGCTTAAGGAGTAAATCAGGTATGCACAGGTAGTGGACTCGCAGGCCTTCAGCTCATTATAAGAATTTTGCCCGGGGGAGAGAAAAACTGTGGTAATGGGACTTGTGTATGTGTCGAGTCATGAGCCCTTTGGTGAGAGAAAGGAAGTGAGAGTGAAGTATGAGAAGATTTACCAGCGGATGAGATTGCATTCTGGAGAGCTTACAGCGGAGGTAGAATCTATCAAAAGCTCAAGGGGTAAAGGAGAATGGAGATAGTATGACAAAAATGAGTATATGGTTGACGTAAGACGAGAGGTAGAGAAGTGTGTAGAAGATTCTAGGACATAAAAGTATGCAAGTCACATCCAACCCCAACTGTATGTTATATCTTTATAATACATGTGTGTATCCTGGAGAAGAGAATGGCAAAAGTTGCTGCCCCATGGCTACTAGATACAAAAACACTTGCACATTTCCAAGTTGCAAAGGCTATTGCCAAAGAGAGTATAGGGGACCGGGCCCCCCTTCAAACCAATCTAGGCCGCGTCATGATAACCCCTCTGTTGCCTGAGTGGCAGCACTAGCAGATGTGGAACTAAATAGTGATTGAAATGGTATAAAGTGTGACAGCTCACATGCTTGCACAGGTTGGTTAGGTTGTCTTGAGTAGGTTGAACCACTCGTAGTGAATGATGAACACGTGAGTGGTTAGCAACTCTGTTCGGCCGTTTAATCACTAGTGCCCGGAGGACACATACCTAGGACTTGCTGCCCACCCCTTCCTCCTCCTTTTTCTTCAATCCTTTTCTTTTCATAAAGTTAGCTACCTGGGTAATCAATATAACGTTGACCTTCTCTTGCACAACCTCGTAACATATAGGGAGAAAACGGCAAGGGGTTTCGACTCTAGAGGGACTCTCCTCTAAGGTCGGGTTTAATTTGCTCTAAAATCAATATTTCGTGTTCATTAACCTCTTGGGAACCAGGTAGCATGTTAAATTGAATTATTATTATTGTTATTATTAGTAAATCTTCTATCAAATGAGATTGAAATGATACCTTTCAGAATCTGTACTTGAATATATGCGGGGCTGAACGCAAGCTAACTCATCCTACCGTAGTATACAGGAGAGCAAAGCCTATGTCTCATAAGTTATAGTAAGGGGATACTTGAACAGAGGCAATGTAAAGGAGACCAATTGCTTCATGATTGTCTAAGAAGTCAGAAACAATAAAAAGTCTAACAATATGATCTTGTGCTGCCAAACTAATCACTGCCGTACTACTCGATAGTCTACTACCTTGGCCTTCTCAAACCTCATCTCCAACATCATTCTGAGATTGTTCCTCCCCAATGCTACCTTTCCCCGAAGCTAACAACCCCACAGACCTTGAAAAGCTACAGAGCGGCCAGAAGGAACCGGCGAAGTCGAGGTCGTACCAATAGTTCACAGCGCAGCATATGCCCTCCGGTGAGCAGGACTGGGAAACCTTGTGATACCTGTGATGTTGGTATGTGTCAGTTTGGGTCCAAGTGGTACAAGGATTAGAAAGAGTACAGAGATGAAATGCTTCCGAAAAACAGTTGCTTCTAAATAATTGAACAGATGGAAAGAGGAGTTGCGTCTATTTGGGGGGTATCTTCAAAGAGAGGTAGTGCCTTTAAAGAGAGAAGCGCTTCTATAAAGAGGGAGGTCTTTTACAAGATAATGTGCTCCGTAGAGCAAGGTGCTTCCTATAAGACAAACTGTCGGACGACAAGACGAACTCCCGGAAGACGATATAACTGCCGGTAGACAAGACTCACTCATTGAAGGATATATAGGGAGACGATATAAACTACCCGGGGTGGATAAGAAATACAAGGACTCACCATAGTGCAGGAAGATACAGCATATCTCCTTCTCCCAAAGTGACCCTTAATGGCCTCGAAAGTTTTGAAAAACGCGTCGAATTATTCTGTAGGTCGTCAGGATCCCACGTCGCAAAAGGGACCCTCTCCTCCGGCACATCAATTGATATAACCAAATCCTCCGCTCTCAGCTCCTCCTCAACGTCATTTTTACAATCCATGGAAACCTGATCTCCGGCACTCCTTTGTGGCACGTATGTTGCAGAAACCACTCTCTTCTCGTTGACACAGGCACTCTCGACCGGAGGGAGCAGTACGAAGTGCTTCTGACCAAGGATTTGGACATATATGTTCTCATAGTTATCTTTGTGCAATGCGGTCGTGGAATGCGAGTTTCCGAGCCAAAAGTTGATTGCATCAGGGTCTTGTTCGAGGGTGATGCGTGCGAAGGGGATGGTGGTGGGACAATCTGCGAATAGAGAGACATACTCGTTCCGGAGGTTGTCGTTTTGCGTTTGAGCATAGCGGGTCGGTTCTATATTAGAAGGTTGTCAGCAAAGGTAGACGTATGTAGGTATCGGCAGTGAGTGTAGGAAAAATTAAGGTGACATGGAGCGGCGCATGTAAAACAAAAGAGAAAGAGATAGTAACGGCAAAGGGAAGAAATGGAAGAAAATAGTCGGCGTCAAGAATCGAATTCGGGTTTCCTCCCTGCCATATTGCACAACCCCTCTCCACAAACCCTTAGCACTCTGGCATCTCGATGTAAAACGCCCAGGAATGATAACTCCTACACCATGCTGACATGTTTAATTTTGATAAGAGACTCTCCATCTGTGCGCCCATAGAGGAGCAAAGGGCGCCGAACCTGAGTCTTCGTCCCTACACTACACACCCACTCCTTACCACTTGCAAGTATTTGGGACTGTGGCATCCCCGGGTGTAGGCACCAAGGGATGATTACCATCACACTACGCCGTCTTGTTTGAATTGATGAAGGAATTCTCCTCTTTATGCGCACTTATGGAGGGGGCGAGGAACGGTGAAAGTTTGAAAAATGGGTTTGAGCAAAGGAGATGGCCGAATGAAAAGGACAGGAGGCATGAGAGATAAACTTGTACTTGGGAATAAAACCTGGGTCTCCTGCACCCACGTCGCGCACCTATTCTTCACCACACTTATAGTGATAGGACTCTAGCATCTTGAGATGTAGGCGCCCAGATAAGCTAGCCACTGCACCACACCGATATATTTAATTTAATGTCTGGGATGACCTCCACATGTGCACGAAAAGAGGGAAAAGGGAGAGTGAAGGTAAAAAGATAAGAAGATGAAGAGGACGTCTAAACGTTATACAGAAGTCGGGTATAGAAACCCTCTATACGAACCCTATACATAAATCGTATATAGAACTTATAGATAGATATGGTATATAAGTCGTATAGAGGAATCGTATATAGAAATCGAATAGAAAGGTAAAGAGCATTTGTAGATGCGAACGGTTTGAAGCGAAGGAGAGGATGTGAATAAAAGCATACCTTTAGCAGTGTTTAAATTGAGCTCTTGCTCTTGTATCTTTCTCAGCACAGTTTCGAAAGGTTCCTCAGTCTCATAAGGCTTAACGAAGAGCAAATCTCTGTCCTCCACCTCCACGACCGAGTCAGCATTCCTGCTGTTTGTTAGACATGTTAAATTACCATGCTGTTCCCAGGCTGAGCAGAATTTCAAGCGCGCTAAGAACTCCTAAGCGACTTTACATGAGTACGCAAGTCCAACAGATACCGGAATCTTAACATGTACTGACTCTAGATTCTAGCAAGTCGCCGTTGTGGAGAATCAAAGCTGAAAGGCTGTGTCTCCTCATTCCGCTGTATATACAAGCAGAGCAAGCGCGCATATATCCACCTCAGCTGGTGTATCAGAGCAGGATGGAGATCGCGCACGGAGTGATTCGCTAACTAAAGGGATTCCTTCTCACAGACTAAACAGACTGTGTCGAAAGGAAGAGGATACTTACCCAAGCGGTGTCATGGCTACGTTAACAAGCTGATTGCCCATAACTTGTTCAAGGTACTTTGCGTTCCACATCTTCCTCGCCTTCCATTCCTCAGCTCCTTTCCGGATAACGAACGGTCGATTGCGAGAGACATAGCGCATGAACTCGAGGGGACTTGGTTCTTCATGCAGTTCGTCGATGACAGAGGAGTTAAGGTCGTGGTAGGAAGTGATCAGTTCTAAGAGAGTAGTGAGAACTTGATGAAAGAGATGAAAGATACACTAATAAGACATAGATATAATAGAGCTTTGGAGTGGATTGATGCCACTGTGCAAATGATGACATAAGGAAAAGGAGTAGGAACCTCTTACAGCATCATATAATCCCTCCTCTGGGTTTTGAGTCTCCATAACAGACTTACGTACTGCCATTGAAGGTAATCACAACCGTACTTTGTAGTGTATTGCCGTATGGCACGCAGGAAAGCTAGTAGGTACACCACTTTTTGATGATGTCGGTTGAAGTTTGATGGGACAAATAGCACTAACCACTCAAAACTCCCCACAATCGGAGTTACGCTCCGGGGATAAAGGCCTTGGCACTCCAACCACATTTCCTCAACACCATGACCTCCACCACCACCAATCCCACATCTTTCACTGCCCACCACTCTCACTCAAAGCTATTAGAACAGAATGCTATTGCAATAACAGTTCCTCCATCATCCACAATAGCATACAATGTTCCGCCCCTCCCTTCCCCGGCTCCTCCGCCTTCCTCCCTCCCTCCGCACTCGCCATGCCCCAGACCCCCGTGACCCCTTCACCAAGCCACCTCGCACCACCTTCGGCAACGTGCTCCTCCTCGCACAAATCGGCCTCTTCTATCACCTTACAACCTCCTATCTTTACTCCATCACCCCCACAAGAGGCATATCCATGCTCCCCACAATGCCCGCACGCGGTTCCTGGTCACTATGCTCACACCTCTACCGCCACGGCAAGAACATTAAAGTCGGCGATGTCATCGTGTTCGATCATCCTATCATCGCTGGTGGGAGGGCTGCGAAGCGTGTGATAGGATTAGAAGGGGATTTTGTCTGTGTCATCACACCGGGGAAACAGAGAGAAGGGGAGGATGAGGAGCTTTCTGCGACCAGGACGGTGGTGACGCATGAGATGGTGCAGGTACCGAAGGGCCACTGTTGGGTCGAGGGTGATAATCTGGATTGGAGTCGTGATAGTCGGGTTTATGGGGCTGTGCCGTTGAATTTGGTGAGGAGTAAGGTTGTTGCGTGTGTTTGGCCGCCAGGGGAATGGAAGGGAGCGGAGAATGGATTGCAAGACGTGGATGTGGAGGGAGGGGGAAGGGAACATGAGACAAAGGTGTTGATGCAGAAAAGGAGATTCTAGTGGGGTGGGTCAACCAGGTGTTACTTGTATAATATTTGAGCGCAAGGGGGCATAAGTGTGGAGTGTAAGCTGGAGTGTGTATGTACTTTGTAAAATAATGTATAGATTCCAGTAAGAGGGACGGGAAGTGGGAAGGAGGAAAGAGTTTATAAGGTGAGTGGATTGGTCTGTACTCATAGTAGGCCTTGATATGCCGGTAGCTACTAACAGGTTCTTCTATCTCTACTCTGGATCAGGTACGCAATCCTGAAATCACAGTATACTGGTGCAAAGGCTCTTCAGGAACCGGAAAGTACCAGTGTATGAACTGAAGGTTTAGAGTGACGGTAAATGTAGATGGCGTCTCGACGGACTTTTTGTTTCTCTTGCCCTACTTGAACTTCTCATAGTAGTTTGGAGCTTTTAATTACGCTACTTGTTCTTCTCACCTTACCACTTATCCTATGTCCTTCCCCCATAAAGTTCCTATGCTTCTCAGTCGTGCGCTTTACAGAACTATATCAAAATTTTACGGACAAAAGCCACACTGCTAGACTCTAGCTGTACGTGTCAGCCGGTGAGGGGAGGCGCTAGAAAACCAGGTCTGTTGAATTTGGCTGATATCGTATCGCTCAACATTTTTATATGCCAGAGGATATGTATGTATAGGCGTGCTCGCCGAGGGAGTGTCCCCTGAAGGGATGTTCGACGCAGGAATTGCTTGATTCAGGGAGCGCCCAATAAGCAGTAGTGCTGTATAGCCTTTACGGAGTGGTTCATAGAGCCAGTACAAGGAGGTGGTGGTGGCGTCGGCTAAATGAAGAGAGTTAGATAAATGATTCAAAGGCTGGGGAGTAAGATGGAACGCCTGCGGCGGAGACAAGTCAGAAATGTGGTAGGAGGAAAGAGAAAGAATTTGAAACATATCGGAGTAATAAGTCAGAGAGATAGGAGGAAGGACCCCGTGGCGCCGGAGGTTCCACGTTCAGAATCTCCAGCTCTCAATCCACTATATCTCAAACTTCAAGCATTTTGAGCGTCAATGACCTTCATCCAACTGGTCCTTGAACGAATTCACTGATCAAGTAACATTAACAACAGGCACAGAATGGTTATCCGATTCAATGTGCCCTAAAGAAATCTAACTTTCGTGAAGTGCAAAGCTCAACCATCGCTAGAAAAAACAGCGAGTTCTTAGTGTTAGAATAATGTTACCTCCGGAAGTTGTGATATGGTTCTTATGTGCTAAGAGTCTTTGTGAGGAAGGAAGCCGCATGGTAATCATAGTGGATATCGACGCGGTTCTAACCTTCTCCTTCAGCTTTGTAGACGTATAGTTGGATGGTAAAAAGAGTGTCGATAGAGTGGTAAGCTGCTTAAAATCGGTAGTGAACCCGATATGTTTGGAGAGGTCGTGGAGCGCGACCTTCAGAGGTGGCCTTGACCTTGAAGAGCCACCGGGAAGAAAGAAGGCCGCATGAAAGGAAGGCCGCATGAAAGGAAGGCCGCATGAAAGAAAGGCAATGTCGGACTTATCGGGCCCTGCATCTTCAGAGACGGCCAGTTTTAGTGAGGGAGAGTTTCGAGAGTACTGTTATCTGCTAAAAGATCAAGAATTACTAGGGAGCTTAGGAAGCTCTAGGCTGTTTATTGGGCATGGCTGTGGGGATTTCTCTAGCAAGTTCAAGAGTTGTGCCTAGGAAGAAGATTCTATTAGAGATATAGGTGATATGGGTGATGTCTTATGTTGTTGGTAGGGCCCTGGCGTTCGCCTTCGAACCAGTTACTGTGACAATAGCATTGTTAACAGGACCGGGTGGTCTGAAGAAACAGTGAAGCATTGATATAAGAAGGTTTCAATAGAACACGCGCTTCTCGGGTTTATAAGGCAGAACAAGGATTGAAGAATATGCGAAAGAGGTGATGCTGTCGAACGAAGTTTGAAGATGTGTGATGAATGTCATAGAGTGGGGAAGATCGATATAGGAATACGTGAGGACGGGTAGACCGCAGCAAATTCGCGATCGAAGGAAATTTAAAACTTCCACAGAACAATAATGGCCGCTACAAGCGACAGACTCATAGAAATTAACCCCCAGACTACATCATCTCAGTCATCACCCTATGCCGCTCTCAATTTATAGCCACTTCCGCGCGTCCGGCCACTGCAAGCCACTATCCCCTCCACCACACCAACATCAGGTATTTCAAGCGCTTCGACGGCCGAGTAAATCACCCAACTTGCGGATATAAATCTTCCTACTGCTCTTTTTCTCACCAGCAGCCAATTGTGCTGTACTACTACAGCACAGTGGGGCTGCTGGTGAGATTCTGTATCGTTTCACCCCTTTTAGAAATTCTCTCACTAACGACTCCCTCACAGGACCGCAGTTCGAGCCACCTTCTGGAACTCGGCTTACTCTTTTTTGTTTTTCTTTTGCTTCTTTTCTTGACGAGGTAGACAGGCAGCAAGGCATCCCTGGTTAACCTCCGCTTTTCTCTTTTTTTTTTGCTCTTCAAAAGAACAAAGCCACTTATAGTCAGAAGTCATTCTTTTAGTATGTCCTGGCCACTTTTTTGTAAGGCCATATCCTCTGAACATTACCTCTCACACTCCTCAAACTTTCTTGAAAGTCGTAAATGATGTTCAGGAACCTCCTCTCTCACCATTCCTTTTATCCTGCAACCTCCCCTTGTCAACTTCCACCACATCGATCACAAAGGCCCAAAGTTCCCTCTCCTCAAGATAAACCGCCACCATGCGCAATACTCTATTAACTTTCTTCGGCAATGTTAACGACTATTTTATCTAGAATCCGCCTCACCATTACCGTGCGCCGGACGTCCCCGTCAACTATAGCTATTTCTCCCATTCGAAGCCACTATAAAGCCGAGTATAATTAAACCACCACACAATTCTTCCGCACCATGTCACGCTTAACCACCTCCCAATGCCACAAAAAGGCCCAACCGAAGATGCCTGCAGCCAGACCTGCCTCCTCTGTTTCCTCTTCACGCAGTCTCTCCGATAAGGAAGGACTGTACATAAAGCGGTCAGCCTACAACAACAGAGCAGCATTTCTTGCAAAATATCTGGACGAACTACATCCAAACATTACGATACATTTGCGGCTCTTCTCCCGATGAACGACAGTTTAAGGAACAGGATACCGAATTGCCCTCGTGCATCTCCAGCCTACTCGTTTCACCCCTACACTCGATTCAAGAGGGATTTGGGTAGCGAGGGACATTGTCGGGTGGCCATAGACGCGGTGATAAGCGAAAGAGAATGGTGCTAAAGGTGACAAAAACGGAAAGATACGAGACCCCTGGAGGAGGAAGGGGACGAGTGAGTCGCTGAAGGAGTGAGAAAAGGAGCAGCGCCCGCGAGTAGGTTTATGTGATAAGAGGTGATGACGAGAAGAAGAAGAAGAAGAAGAGGAAGAAGAAAAGAAGAAGAAGAAGGAGAAGGAGTAACGATCAATACGTAGGGATGAAGGAATGATTTAGGAAGTAATAGAATTAATGGGTATTTCACCATCTAACGACTTAAATGCCAACAAATTCAAAAGTAGTTCGATACGAAGAATGTTGCCATAAGCACATTAGCGTGTAAAAAAGTGGTAATTCGTTCAATACGAAAACTTGAACGCTAGAGACGAGTGCTAAATCTATCCAGTGTGGCATGGTCCAATTTGAAAGGCAAATAGAGAGTGTGAATCACGTGACTGGTTGGTTTTCTGTATTTGGATTTGGTACAACGCAAAGATGTTTGTAATAAATGCTTTTTACTGGACTTCTACTATCTTTTGGCTGTAAGAAATGAAACAGGGAGTTCATAAACCTGATTAGAAACCGACAAGCACGTTAAATTGAATTATTATTAATATCTTACGAAGCCTAGTCAGGCGGATAAGAATTTACTGACCACTTGAAGCTCTTCCTAATAGAACAAAGGTATCAATACGAATTCACTTCTATAATCAGAATTAGTGTAATATATGACTATTATACATCGACGCTCCCTTCAATCCAGTCAATCTACTGGAGCCCTCAAACTGCCCCCTTCCCTAATCACATCCTCTGTATACGGTAACACAAGCTCAAACCTCCCCCTAAGGCACACGTCCCTTGTCTCCTCCAACATCTCCCCTTGCACATCCACCCATTTCTCCTTCCACAATCCCCTAGGGTCGCTTAGTACAACATGGAGATTTCTCAACCCTTCCATCCTCTTCAAGATCTCCCACGCCTTGAGCCACTGCGCCGTGTCCTCAGGATAAGCGAGGGTATTGTGTTCATTGACACGTCGGTAAAAAGGTAAGCCGCGGATGCGCCAGCGAAGTCTGAGTGTGCGGATATAGTTAAGATGGGGGGAAGGGAGGCATTTAGAGAGGAGGATGAGGTGAGAGATGTGTAGGAGGGAGAAGGTGTGTGAGGTGTAGAAGTGGGGAATGGACTCTGTGTACCTATAGACATCAATTAGCCAAAACTTTGACAATAAAATTTGGGAAAGAAGTATAGGGAAGAGAGATAAGGAGAATTAGTATAATTACATTCGCCGACAACACCCCAGCAACCCTTTCCACCCCTGATCCAATCTCTCACGTCCACACTCACTTCCGGTTATAATCCTCTGATTGTCCGTCCTTAAGCAATACCCATTGCATATATGATGCTGCATGCGAACCCTCTTCCCCCAATACGTTTTCACTGTCAAATGTACAGTCTCACTTCCAAACACATACTCATACACCATAAACCTCAACTCCAGCGGTAGCTTCGTAAAGAATGGAGACTGCGATTGCGCTTCAGTCCGGGCTCCAAAGCCTGGATCTGAAAGGCGCCGCGGAGGTGTGTTGGATTCCTTCCTTCGGACAGTTGGCTGGAGGTCAGTAATCCACATAGCCAGTGTCTTAGAATGCGTTTCAGCTCTCACAACAGCACGTGTGGGTGGCTCTTCCGTTATATCGTATGGAATCCATTTGATACCTGGGAGGCAAGAGAAGAGGTTGTAGTGCGTTGTGTATGGCTTAGCTTTCATAATTGAGGTGTTAGAGGGAAAGCGTAGTAAGGTAGAGGGTGAAAGTGGTTGTTTGAAGGAGCTTGCGAGTTTAAGCAGGGAAGGAGAGAGCACTAAGTAAAGAACGCGCGTGGGTGGGGGATCTGTTGCAAGGATCCACAGAGTGTGGAATGCTTGTGTGGCTTAAGCTTAACTTAATCAGGGGCGCACGTGATGTTTGCTTCTCATTAGGGATAGTAGGAATAGGATGATACGGATATTAGAATATGGGAAGTGGGGAAAAAGTCAATTTAAAGCAGAATAGAACTAATAATCTAGAAGCGCTGTGTCAAACCAGCTTAATCTGGTGCTTAGAAACTGGTCATGTCATAGCAATGTTCCATTAGTTACATTATTGACTGGAATATGACTGCCTCTGCACTTATAATGTAATCATGCCACATTTACTTTATTTCATCAATATGTTAATTCAGTTAGCTAGACTACAGCAGGAATCCACTATTGAGCTGTTCGAAGGTCACATTCACCGAATGTCCCAAGCACCGCCTTCAGAGAGCCCTGTTGGAAAACAATACTGAGACCGCAGATAGAATGAAATAGTTACAAAGCTAAAATAGTTATAGAACATGCCCAACCTGATACTGCAGGAAATATACTTTGGCTCACGATGTGGAAGAGCAAAATGACGCTCCCCAACAACTTTGGTTGCATGGCTTCAGTGAAGGATATTAGGATGTAGCCGGAGGAGACTGTGGTTCTTAGAGAAGAGAGACGGTCGCGGCTGGAGAAATAAGTGTAGCTGGTGGAGGTGGTGTCGATTTCGCAGTATACATAGCCCAACCGGACCACGTCAGGGTCTGTTGTACACCCGTAGTAGGAATCATATAGAATCGTCCCATACTACCAATGCAAGTACAACTTATGATAGCTGTGCTGGATAATGTCGTTCTAAAGGTAGGTAGTTCGTAAAAGCTGCATAAGAGCCTGCAGGACTTCTCGCAATATAACTCGACAAGAGGTGAGCGACTCTGTTATCTGAGGGAGAGTACGAAGCAATATCTAAGAGTCTGGAAGGGTTGTATATGCGCAAGTCAACTTCGTGCGAGAGGCAAGCGTTGGGTAAAAGCTCGTCGATAGCCTCGATTCCACAAACGCAACAGCAAACCAGATTATTTACAGCGGTCCCGTGTTGTAGTTAAGAAAGTATCTGGCGGTGGGCTTCGGCATAGGACTGATTAATTCACGAAGGTGTAAGCCGAGGTGGCATATGGTAGGAGCAACTTCCTGCCGACTTGGCACACAATACATGTATATATACTTAACAGATCATTAGATCTCTTGGTCAAGCACAACATGATCACTATCACAATACATTCCGGTGACTACCCAGTTTTCACCTCATGCTGCTTACAGAAGGTTAAGCTGGAAGTCGAGTACGTATAAGCTAACGAGCTATGGCGCCTCTATGGTGTTGACGCCTAATCAATCATAATCTTTCCACCGCCCTCCTTACTTAGTCAGCTACCTTTTTTGCAAAATGGCTTACGAGGCACTTATAGTAGCGCACATCTCGTGGCGCTCAAAGCTCTGACTGTCTTCATCATGGCAGACCGGCTATTGTAGAAATTATGAGAGCCAGCAGATCTTGTCCGGCGAACTCACAGCTTCTGCTCCAGGCAAGGCATCCTCGCACAGCCAGTAGGTATCGCAGTGGAAGCCGAAGTCAGAGTCACATTGGTTTACTTCGCAGGAAAACATATTAGAGTTGGAATGCCTTGTTGGTGCTATACAGTGAAAGTAATGGTCACAATCCACCAGGCCTCCTTTCGTGGCCTGCAGCTATCAACCCCCATCATGTAGAGGGGTTCTGAAGGACATTGGGATAAAAATCTCAAAAAGTCTCACTCTCTAGGTCTACACTCTCAAGCACATCCCCGAGTGAGTCTCCATATAAAATGGCTTCAAAAATTTCAGTGTTTAAACAGTTGCCAACGACAGTCATTGTGATAAGTTATCTCCTATTGCCACAACACCTTAAGGTAGGGAAGGTAAGGCCGTCTCTGAGGAGCCATGGCAGACAACTAAGCTTAGAAGGTTAATCAGAACAAACTTACAGATGAAGGAAAGATCATCTCGCTTGACCTTCGCAACCGAAGCATATATCGGTTGATCGCATCGGAAACCACACGTTCAATACTTGATTCCAGAGCAGGAGAGAACCACTACTGCGTCTCCGTGGCTCATACAGTGCGTTAATGCAGTGACTTTAGAAGCTGATGTTTCAACAGTGGGTATAGTTGTATAACCTGATTGCTGGTTATTTTGGTGACAGTAAGGGTACGGATAAAATTGACCTTGATCCCTTCGACTGCAACTAGGTTAGGGTTGAGTTGAGTTGATATCATTTACCCCGACTCATCGCCCTGAGCGATATGCAGGCTACAGACTATTCAATATAAAGCTATATAAGAACTTATCTTTGTGGTGATTTGCTTCGTTTCAAAGAAGGTCAGATGCAGATTCCCTATAGTCTTTAAATAACATGCAATATCCTTTCGCTGTGTAAGAGTGTTAAGGATAGATATGTTAGAGTGGTGCCTTAGGAAGTCACCGTATTGGTTGGCGGCCTTCTCCTGACACTCTTGCCGCAAAGTTTTCACATTCCTTCTAATTCTGTACTTGCTTATCTCAACCGACACCATTGAAACCAAGGTGTAGAGTATCTTTGCACACACTCTTCTTCTCTAGTCATTGCTCCGCCCAAGTTTCATTCACGTGTGGGGATCAGGAATAAGAGTTTAATATGTAGGTGGCTAAGTCCAGCGATATCGTTAAGGATCTTCCATGTCTGATGAGCCGTTCAATGACAAGTTTAGACCGATCCCAGTCGTTATGATGCATTAAGGGACCTACCAAGCAATGAACATATACCATCTGGTGAATACCAACGGCACTTTATCAAAGAAGTGCCGACTCTTGTTGGTTGGGGGTCCTTTGTTAACGCTCCGGTTTGCCCAAAGGTAATTTTAAAGGTCAAATCGCTGCGGATGAGATCCCGTTCTTTCCTAATATGGCGCACATGGTCCCTATAGTCCTCAGCAAGGAAGAGATCGTTCTTTGCGCTTTTCAGGGCTTTTTAGGACGAAGGGAAAGTATACTTGAAGCCCATAGTAATGCTTTAGAAGAAAGAAATGGGGCCATTTATGTCAAACAGAAGCGATGAGACTCAAACGCTCAAAGGGCCTAGCTTGTGATTGATATGCTGCACGTTCAGCAGCTCAATAGAAGATATTTCAACCAGGGCAAAATACAAGACGAGGCCGTAGAATTAACAGGTGGAATTGAGGGGAGGACAAATGGAGTGAGGCGAGAGTGTTACTGGCATAGACGGTACCTACCTAGCCAGGTACTCTGTCACCTTGGCATTCGGTTATACGAACATGTCTCCAGATAAAAATATCTTACTCTGAAATCAAGCTACTTGTCTGTTAGTGCCTATGTTAACCATTCAAGCAGTGAAATAGTGGTGATACTCTTATACCTCCAGTTATCTGCCTCATGGCATAACATTAGATATCTAGAAGAGCCTGACATGCTTACCGATCGCCCCCTCCTTCCTGACCTTCCGCCCATCCTTCAGAATGAGCTCGCCCTCCTGCACCTTGCTCAAGATGAAAGGATATGCCAGATCAGCCACCAGGACTGTAACCCATAAACAGATCGCAAAAGGATTGACCCAAAAAGCATTCGCCTCAGGCCAAACCAGATAGCAGTACCCGTGATATACTACCTGCACCAAGAACGTCCCTAGGAACCTACAGACCCAGATTCCGAAACTCGTTCCCCCACTATGACCGCGAACGACCAATTGGAACAGTGACATAACACTGAGGTTCACCTGCGCGAACAGAGCCGTCCACCACGCAAGCTCTGTAGTATCTGGACCTTCAACTCCGCAGTAGAACCTCCCTTTCTTAGGATTGATATTGTTGTCGATCCACCACTTTGAAAATGTCCATAAACAGACTACAGACCAAGCTGTCATGCCAAAGAAGATCTTGCCGATTTCCGGCATCACCAGTGGAGCCTTCCGCCATTCGTTGTGTCCGTACTTCACGACATTGTAGACCAGCCCGATGTCGATGATCAGCCAAATAAAGAAGACGCCACCCTCTAGCCAAGTGTCTGCCACGTATACGCTCATGACGAGTTCCCAGGCGAAATTGAAGGCTAGCGCGAATAGGGGCATTCCGTAGGTGCGGTCAGTCATAGAGCGTCGGTAAATAAGAATGTAGGTGAGCGTCCAGAGGATTGCACAGACGCCGAGGAGAGTGGTGCATACCGCATGGTAGTGCCACGGGACGTGAGGTGGTGGGACGTCGCTGGAGCCCATAACGGTTAATGATGAGCTTGGTGAGGTAGTTGAGAAAGCGGAGTTGAAGATGCTGTTAGAAAGAGAAATTGCTGTGGAAAGCTAGTAAGCAGAGAGGTAGAAACAGTGATCAGTCGAGCGTTTGCTTGTAATGAGACTGTACCTAGCAGGAGTACGTGAGGTCGGCGAAGGACGACTGGCGCGACTCTCCAATCAGATGAAAGTTGGCTCAGTGTGCCTCAAGCCAGCATGAAAACAAGACTTATAGAGAGGCCTGCTGGCCAAGGTTAGCAATGCATATAAGAAGTTAGTATAAGATCAAATGCCTGATGGAAGACATGCTGGTACAGGAAGCCGTTAGCCAGGAGAATGAAAGAGTCAAGATGAGTGGGTATATACTCTGTTCGCTGCCAAGAGCATTAGTCAAACCTCTGTTACCCTCGACCATCTGGTGAACATCTCCCCCGACACCTCATATTTAACATCCCATAGTGAAATTCCCACGATTTAATTACTTATAATTCAAATTATTTTCTTTCCGCGAGCTGCAAGAGGGAACATTTCATTTACTGGCTGTTATTGGTAGAGAGAGTCGTGCCTCTTTTGGGCTAGCGCGAGGACACTGCTCCCCAGACAGCTTCATCAACGAGCAACCCATCAACACAACCCATATATATAAGTTTGGAGTTTGCCCGTCTTTATGTACATCTCTAATGCATTCACCTAGCGCATAGGTAGCTCACTGTATGATTCACATAGCGACCCGATCCGATCTACAGATTTTCTGGGTGAAATACTACTCGCCAGGCGACAGTGACTGATCATGGCGTAAAGCCTCATTCATTCAACCATTTGAGAGCATATGCTAACACAGAGGGCCTATATCAATCGAAATGCCAGTGGCCGTGTCGCAGCCGCTCCCTAATACCGCTCTTTGTCCTAAGTCTTGGCGACGATGAGGTGGACATCACTGATCCGTTTCCAAGCGCACGTATGCCGTAGAGCGCATAATCCTACGTGATGATGGTTGGATAGGTCATGAGTCCCTAGACCAGATGCCATCTATTACGTACGGACATCGAATGCTGGGTCCGTGTTGGTGGGGAAGGCCGGAATTTGAAGATATTCAGGAGCGGACGCTTTCCGGCCTTGTGATATAAGGGACCCTCGTGCGGCCAGCTTCGGGAGGGATGGTTCTTCGACTTTGGGCTGCACAACTTTGAGAAATCTGTTAACGTCTGCATTTCACCTCTTTCTAGAGTCTAATCAGTTTTTCTATTATGTCTCCATCTCAGTTCGACTTCAACGTCCTCACCGACACCCGTTCCGATGACCACTCCCTCCCGGCCTTCATGGTCTCGACAACCAGAGGCTTCTTGCCTCGTCAAGAACCTATCACTGTCCTCCCTCTAGAGTTCAGTGCCGTCGAGTCGATCCTTAACCGCATGCCAGTCAAAACTATCACTGGCGAACCAGGTCTGCTGGGAACTTTCACATTTGGCGAAACTGTCCTCAAGGAGCTTCCGGAATTGACTGCAGAGGTGGAGAAGTATCGCGCTGACCTTGTTGTTATGAATGCTTTGTATAGGGATTACTCGTTCCTGGCATCGGCCTACCTGCTTGAACCTTGTCATCAACGGTACCTTAAAGGAGAACCTTATGGTTTGGGAAGGCAGTCTTTACCGAGAAGCATTGCGTTGCCCATTGTCAAGATTGCTGACATGTGAGTGTTCTGTCACCCTGGCCCTCACATTCTCCTACGTACTTTTATTCCTTTCATACTTTACACGATCTGAATACTAAGCACGTGAACCCGCATCAGTGTCGGATTCAAGCCATTCATGGAATACGCCGGCTCCTATGCTCTCTTCAATTATCGTCTGGAAGACCCCTCCAAGGGCCTAGAGTATGACAACCTCCGCCTAATCCGCGCCTTTGAGCATGGTTTAGATCCTCGGTCCTCCGAGGCAGGCTTTGTGCTCGTCCACATCGCCATGGTCCGACAGTCCGCAGCCTTGGTCAAAGGAACTGTAAATATGCTTAACGGATGCATGGCTTGTGAGCGGGATTTGTTTAATAAAGGTTTGTGCACGTTGGTGGAGGGGTTGAAGAAGATAAATGCCGTTATGAATAGTGAGTTCGCCTCTCTACTGTATATCTTCTCCATATATCTGGTGGCTTATCAGTTGCGCAGCAATGTGGAATAAGAGTAAACCCACAGAATATACAACTTTTCGTACCTTCATATTCGGCATTGCCAGCCAATCTATGTTCCCAAACGGAGTTGTCTATGAAGGCGTGAGCGAGGAGCCTCTCTCCTTCCGTGGAGAGTCTGGGGCCAACGACAGCATGGTCAGTCCAGTTTCCGTCCCACCCACTCCCTATTAACACTACCACAGATCCCCCTTTGCGACAACCTCCTCCAGATCGAGATGCCTGAGACACCTCTTACAGACATCTTAAAGGACTTCCGCCAGTATCGCCCCGGCAACCACCGCGAGTTTCTCGAAGCTGTCCGTGACGGCGCTGAGTCGTCCGGTGTGAAGGACTTCGCGCTCGAGGATCCACTCTCAGCTTCACTGTATCTCCAGGCTCTTGACCAAGTGCGCGACTTCCGCTGGCGGCATTGGTGTTTCACGAGGGAGTATATTCTGAAGCGGACTTCGCATCCGACTGCAACTGGAGGTAGTCCAATTATCACTGTAAGTCTCCATGATACATGAAGCGATATGGGAACTAATGTCTAGCAGTGGCTTCCGAACCAACTACAGGCTGTGTTGAAGCAGATGGTTGAGGTGGGACAACACTGCGGCTCCATCCGCGGAGTCAGCGACATCATGGACACCGCGAACCTTCAACGAGAGACTTTGAAGAAGGAGGTGTCCAAGTACTGTGGAGAGAGGGGAGTCAGTGCCGTGAAAGCATGATGCTGCTGTGGGTATCTCGTGTTCGGAAATCAATCTGCTGGTTATATATGTACACTACAAAGGGTGAGAAATAGGACCCACACAGCCCAATATGCACATCAAATGGAAACGGATTATACCAACAGTCGCCCTTTATACTTACGCCCTTCTAAGCCCTCAAGAAAAACTTATTAATCTATTGTATTTTTTGAAGCATCACGACATCGATGGATCCACTAATGACTCCATGACACAAAGGCATGCACGAATTCGAGCTAAAACGAAACGGCGTGCCTTTTCCGCTCCATTCAAGCTCCCATCGCCATCAAACTTCATGTAATCTATGAAAAGGGCTCCGGAAGGGGGTGAGTCAAGTAGAAATGAAGTATCTACAGGGGGGGGGGGAGGTTTTGACGGTCACAGCGTCATCTTTCCGGGGTACGGGAGTGTGACTCGTTTATCGATAACTACATAACCCTCCTGCCACCCTCTAGACGGACTTCCCTCTCTCTCCTCTCAACAGAGCTCAGTCTTTCCTTAATTCCTATAATTATTCTTTTACGCCTCAATGACAGCTCGATATAGTTTTATGGATATTCAGCACCGCACACTAATCTATAATCACTGTTTAACAAAACATACCTTACGGCACAACTTCCGAAGAGCTCCAACCACCACTTGAGGGTTGAAGCGGAACAAAACCATATTAATACTATTGTTATGGCATCTAGACATATCAAACAGAGCTTCGAGGAGCGAAGGAAGGGCGAATCTGTTAGTCCCCACTGCCTCAGCTTGGCTATAGTTTGGACCTTTGCTAACCAGAGCTACCCCCACCAGGCCCTCAGCGACTTCGCAGACTACGTCCAGAAACAACAAGCACTCCGTCGCCCTCCAGGCACGCAGCAAGACTCCGGCACCTTCGAAGATCACGATGAGCTCGACATCATCGACCAGCTCGGCCTCTCTGACGAACCCGCTTCCCGCATCCCTCTCAGGACCCTCCTGCTCGATTCTGCCGATGAGAGCATAGCGGGCCTGGGAGAGCTCCTCCGCGCTAGACTTGACGAAGGACACGGCGAGACATTGTTTGACATCGGACTTGAGAATAATGGCGATTCTATGGAGTTTACAGAGGAGGATTGGGGCAAGGCGCTTGAAAGGGTTAACAGCGTGGCGGACGGGCTGAAGGCCGATATCAAACTGCTGATGACAAGGAACGTTGGCGGAGAGGTCGAAGTTGGGCCTGCAAATGACAAAGAGAAAGGCTGCTGTGGGAAGATCACTGTCAGGAGGAGACCGGAGAGCGTGGATGATGTTATCGAGACTAGAATAGCGGTTGTCGGGAATGGTAGGATATACCCAGAACTTGTGGAATCGGAGCCATACTGATGAACATAGTCGACGCCGGCAAGAGTACCATGTTGGGCGTGCTTGTCAAAGGCGGGCTCGACGATGGACGTGGTAAAGCTCGCGTCAACCTCTTCCGACACAAACATGAAATCGAGAGCGGAAGGACCAGCTCGGTTGGTATGGAGATTATGGGATTTGACAGCAAAGGAGAGGTGGTTGTCTCGAATGTCACAGGTCGCAAACTTACCTGGGAGGAAATTGGAAGGCGGTCTGTATGGCTCTTCTGGATCTCTCCTGAAAGTTAGTTACTGACTGCCATAGGCCAAAGTCATCAGCTTCACGGATTTGGCAGGGCACGAGAGGTATCTTCGTACCACGGTGTTTGGCATGCTGAGCAGCGAGCCCAATTACTGTCTCCTGATGGTGGCAGCCAATAACGGGCTTATCGGCATGAGCAAGTGAGTATCAATTACCCCCTTCTCATATGTCGGTCTGACATCGGCTCAGAGAGCATCTTGGTATCGCCTTAGCTCTCAACGTCCCAGTAATGGTCGTCATCACTAAAATCGATATCTGCCCTCCCCAGATCCTCGAACAAACTATAACAGAATTGACGAAAATCCTCAAATCTCCGGGAGCGAGGAAAATCCCCATCTTTATCAAGAACAGGGAGGAGTGTATAAACACAGCGGTAGGTCTCCTTTCCGCGCCCATCGCTGGCTTTATACTTACAAGTCTCAGACACAATTCGTCTCTCGCCGTATCTGCCCCATCTTCCAAGTCTCCAACGTCACAGGCACCAACCTCGACCTCGTCCGTACCTTCTTGAATATCCTTCCGCACCACGGCGACTACAACGCCAGCGCACCCCTCGAATTTCATGTTAATGACACCTTCAGCGTGCCGTTCGTCGGCACCGTTGTTAGTGGCGTAGTGAAAAGCGGCGTTATCCATACTGGCGACACTATTCTCGTTGGGCCCGACAGTCTCGGCCAATTCACGACAACGAAAGTACGGTCCATTGAGAGAAAACGGATACCCGTACTAGGCTGCTCCGCCGGACAATCTGCAAGTTTGGCCCTTAGGAACGTCCGCCGAAAAGACGTTCGCAAAGGCATGGTCGTCCTCCATAAAGCTGACCCGACCTCCACGATTCCAACCCTCCAGCCCAAAGTCTATCGCGAATTTGTCGCCGAAGTGCTCATCCTCTCCCATGCAACCACCATCAAAACGAAATACCAAGCCATGCTGCACGTCGGGCCTGTGAGCCAGACCTGCGCCATTATCGATATCGATAGGCAGTACATTCGGACTGGGGATAGGGCCTTAGTGGCTTTTCGGTTTGTGCAGAGGCCAGAGTATTTGACAGTGGGGGATAGAATCCTGTTTAGGGAGGGGAGGACCAAGGGGTTGGGGATAGTGAAGAGTTTGGGGTATGATAGAGAGAAGCCGTTGAATCCGGAGGGAAAGGAAAAGGAGAAGGAGGGGAAAGGTGGAGGCTGAGTTTGTTGAATGGGGGGATAAGTTGGAATTACATTTGGACTTTGGCATGGACATGGAGAAGGGGAGGTAGGGAGCTGGTTGGAAAGAAGTGGCACGTGTGTAATGGTTAATGATCATTAATATATGTATGATACTTGGATATCTGCATATCTCAAGAGGTTTATGAGAATGGCTATGCAACTAGAGCGAGCTCATCCTAATCAAGGCTTGAAAGAGAAATTAAGGCAGCATGTGTTCTGCCAAATATGCCGCCCCTTTTTGTTTAAATAATGCCCTGAAAATGCCATGATATGCCACCAAAACGCCCAAGACTTCCTATTCACACACCATTCCAAAATCCTCCGTCCACCTGACGGACTCCTAGTCAACCCTGGCCCTCTTCCCTTCTCTTTCAGCATCTTCCCCCACCCTCTTCCTCTCCCCCAGCGGTTTCGAATTCGCACCCGTAGGCCCCTCCCTATCTCTATCCCCCCTATACCTATCCTCCTTAAATCGTTCATCCCCATTATACCCCCCACCCCCTCCTCCTGCTCCTCCACCAAAACCCCGCCGCCTCTCCCCATAATCCCCCCACCGCCCCGTATCCTCACTCTTCATATCTCGATACCTCGTCCTTCCCTTCCTACCAATCTTTGTCTCATCTCTCACCCTCAAATATTCTGGCAGTACTTCTTTGCTCGCTGTCTGATCCACGAATCGCGCGCCCATCAGATCGCGGTCTTTGACGCCTAGTTTTTCTAGTTCTTCTTGGAAGAAGGCGCCGCTGTGGTGGTACTTGGACATGTAGCCTATTGTGCCGTGCTTTTGCTCTCTCTCCTGTTTCTGGGCCTCTATAAATTGTTTGTCTTCGGCTTCGCGCTCGGGGGTGGTTAAATTGCGCCGGCGTTCCAGCTCCGCGCGTTCGGCTTCTGCGGCTTCGACTAAGGCGCGGGCACGCTTTATGCGATGCAGTTCGCGGAGTTTCCAGGCTAGGTATTCGGCTTCGGGGTCGAGGTCGTCTTCGTCGTCGATGGCGCCGACATCTATGACTTCGAGGTTATCGTCGTCGTCCCATTGTTTTTTTTGCGAAGCTTTGAGGTCCGCGGCGCGTTGGATTTCTTCCTGAACGAGCTGTTTTGCGGCTTCGGCTTTCTGCGCTGCTTCTTCGGCAGCCAGTTCGTCGGGGGTCTTTTGAGGGATAGTGGTGGTGGTGCGTTGAGATTTTTTTAAAAAGACGGGGCGAAGGAGTTTGCGAGGTTGTTCCTCTTCTGAACTGCTCTCCTCCTCTGAAGAGGTATCCTCTTCGTCGCTGCCGCTGCCGGATTCAGACTCTGTGCCCGATTCCGCCTCACTCTCCGTCTCGAATTCCTCCTCTAATTTCCTGCGCTCCTCTTCACCCGCTTTCTGTCTATTCTGAAGTGCCGACTTCGGAAAAGACGTCGCCTTTGGTAGCGGTGCAGGGCGTGGCACTAGTTTGCGCGACGCGGGTACTTCTTCGCGATCTGAGGCTTCGGATTCGGCGTCTGAGCTTTCGGATTCGGATTTTTGGGTGACGGAGGGTTTTCCGGGCCGGTAGCGCGCAGGGCGAACCACGTTCGCCGTCATTTTTTTTGAGGGAAGTGGCATTTTGTTGGTAGGGTGCGGAGGTGCGGAGGTGAGTTGAGGTAGGTGCGGAGACGCGATGAGGAGCGCCGCGGTAGAAGGCGAGCAGTAATTCGGAGTAGAGGAGAGAATATGAAGTTGCCGATATTTTAGTGTGAAAAGCACAACAGAGAAAGATAGAGAAAGAAGAGTGAAAGGTGGCCTTGAGTGTTTTCTGGTGGTGAAGTTGGATATGATGGAGTCGAGGCTGGAGAGCTTGGGCCAAATTGTTTACTAGCGACTTGGCGGTTTCTGTAGGGCTTATCATGTGATTTGATAGCATTCACCCTGCGTTCGCTAACCCCCATGGTAGGTAAGTAATTTTATTATGACTACGCACTGTAAAGCTGTGGACCATTAACTCCCAACATAATAGCAATGGTGCTCACGATTTTTACTTAACCCTTAAAAAATTTTTGGAAAAGGGATTGCAATTATAATCACGTCAGAAGCTCCTACTGTCATGAAAGATCTCCAGGAAATACGTACGAGCTCGACATGCTGCCAATGGTCCCACTGCTGCAATCCAGAAAGATAGTTTTCGATACTTAAGCCATCTAGCCGAAGGTGAGATTTATAATTATGCTTCTCAAAGCCAATAAAACCATTAAAATATGTACAATTCAGATACAAGCTTACAGCTATTCTGACATCACCATTCTATATAATTCCGTGCCCTTAACCGTAAACTGCTATCCAGACAACATTGTTTTCAAGACTGGATAAAAGTGCGCCTCCATTAAAGCGACGCAGGTCCTGTTTTAGATAGCAATTTGTATGGTTTCAAGTAGGACTGTTTCAAAATGAAGAGGAATTTAACAAAGCTGTTTGGGGCCTCTCCGATTTCATTCCAAAGCGAATGCGAAATGTTCTCCGCAAAAAACAGTCTATCGGTCATCATATCGTGCTCACCTATGTGGACTTGAACCAAGAGTCATCTGATCAAAAACATAAAAATTACAGTTATGATTGACTAGGCATTTGGAGGCTGGAATCCCCAGTATCACGAGTATGTATAGTTTTTTTGTTCAAGGTCGTACTGTAGAGATTAGCTCGACTATTTAACGGGCATTTTCTTAAATATACGATAATGAACTAATATTTGATTTTGTATTTGCTGCGTACCAGAGGTAATGCCTAGGTACCCTCCATAAGGTTCATTATAAGCTCGGGTAAGCGATCCTTGACCCGTACTGGGAATATATTCATGCAAGAGCCTAAGAGACAAGTGCAATCGACGACAGGCTGATCCATAGTCATTGTAACTTTACTTATGCACAAATTGAGAAGAAATTATCTAGAGAGCGCTCACAAATTTAGCGGTCAAAAAGAGAATATGGCCGTAATTTCCGGTAGAAATCTTGAAACAAAATCGCATCGGACAAGAATGACCCTTCAAGATATGAACAAAACGCTCAATCATACACACCAGGCTAGGCAGCTCCATTACAACTAGATATTCTAGAGGTGCTCAACAATAGCCTCCGGAACCTTATAATCCACCATGTGATCTAACCTCGTTTCATACAACCCCTGTGCCAATAAAACCCCATTCTTAACACGATTCATTTCATCTCACCCCTACGTCTAAAAGTCAGCAATCCACTCTCTCATCTCCTACCCAACTTTAAGAAGGCTAGCATAGCTGCTTAATGGTCGCCTGTTTGTGTTTAATTATAGAACAGGTTCGATCTATTGTTTCGCTCTAGTATCATCTATTCTTGACTTGTTAAGTATTTGGTCTAACAGAAATGTAGCATTTGCGTAGTTCCACTATATATCCGGTGCTAGCCAAGATTATTGGGTTAAAAAGCTTAGAGTTCTGTCTAGTTTGGAACTACAAGGATCTGAGTGTTTATCCAAGGGTTGGGGAATAGGGTGGCATAGCTGGTCGGCCATATCTGCGCTCGATTCTTAGTACTGCTGGGTCTAAACAGATTCGGATTGCGCAGTAAACATGTAGTTGTATGAGTAAATATGGATATCTCGTTTAATGGCGAGGCGGTTGGCAGAGTTAACGGTTGCGGAGAAGGTGAATCCGGCGGACGACACTAATGGAGAGACTGGTCAGCTTTGGTTTATCTAAGGGCACAGGTTCTGGTTGCACTTCTCCTCTTCTTGTATTCTAGTTTTGAAGGGAGTACCAGAATGGTTTGCTAGTATGAGTAATTAGGAAACATTTTCTACTCATTCTTTCTATTGATTCTCTTTTTAGCTTAAATTTAACTAATCTCGTAAGCAGAATGAGGTGAAAACTGGGTAGTGAACAGGCTGTATTTTTCTGGTGATCATGTTCTGTGTTGTCCTTAGGTCTAATGAACTGTCGAGTATATATACATGTATTGTGTGCTGAGTCAGCAGCAAGTTGCTCCTACCATATGGCGTCTCGGCTTACAAATTT
>ML994212.1:0-30058 GCA_010093945.1 Delitschia confertaspora ATCC 74209 | reverse complement strand
TACGCTCTACTATTACTATAAAGCTGTAAATATATTCTTACCATATTTTAGATGCGGTTCCTTTCCGTGTTTAAAGCCTTTGCCTTCTCTCACCTTCTGCAATTCCGACCGAGTTGTTATGAAATTTCCCAAGCTGAGCATATACCTCTAGTGACTATTCCACGGCTGCCGGTATTTGCTATTTAGGCAAAGCAGGTTTGTTAAAAGACGTTCTGGGTTAGTGAAAATGCACTCAGTCCGTTATATCCTCTTTCTCAATGTCCTTTACAACTCCGAATTGCTCAAGCAGGTTCATTTCTAATAGCCATTGTGCAGTAGTTTTCGCCGTTCTTTCTTCCTTAAGCTCTTCTGGAGCTCTGTAGTACCTGTTTTTAGGATGAGGCTCGCTTGAGATTGGGTTTGATAAGAACAGAATCTGAGTATAAGTCGAAGTGTTCACCGCCCAGCCCCACATGGGCATACTGTGTCGATTCCTGGGACTCCAGTCCAGATATATGTATATTATATAACTCTAAAGATATAACATACAATCAGGGTCGGAAGCCACTTGTATAACCAAGTCGTCTTACCGCAGTATTCCCTTCCCTGGGCAGAAGTGTCATAATGAGCTTGGGACCAGCAAGCTCACTACCTATGCGTACCTGATTTGCCCCTTAAGCCTATTACAGTGACACTACCCATCTCCTTCTGTATCTCTCAATGTCCTTTCTACGTGTGTGCATATGACATAAAATGAGTACCTCGGCATGATCCATCGCTGTCATTATATGCCACGCTCCACAGCCCCTTTCATCCCAGCAGGCTGTTTCACATTACCCATAACCTCTCGGCAATGATGGGCTGACCGTATCTTACGTATAAGATTCTTAAGGTAATTCGACACCGCACAACTACCTACGTCGTCATCTATTAACCAAGCTTATGTGCCTCCCTTGTTAAGCCTTCCCTTCGGCGTCTTTGTGATCCACACTCTTCCTGCCTTAGTATGGAATCGTGAGGTTGCCTGTGGGCTTTTTCGTAGGAGGTTGCGAGCACCACGCCATTTAAAATCTTCCTTATAATTCACAGCCCAGGCACATGCCTTAACAAGTCCTTCAACTCTTATACTCTGCCTGGAGGTGTTGGCCTTGACAAGTTTCATCCAGGAAGCGCATAGAATTCGGGATCTTCTATGCCCTCGTTGCGGCAGTAGATCGTCAGGTTCTCCAAGCGGTTCAAGCACAGAGGTGTCCTGTCGTACTATTAAACCAGGATAACAAAGATGGTCGTCCTTTAGATCGTATATCTGGTAGTTTTTAAGAAAGTTCTTCTGTTTTCGATGTTCCATAACTTAGCTTGGCGTTGAAACTCTCCCAGTTTGGCCTCGTCGAGGGTTGAGAATTCAAAGGACCCTTTAGAGACAACACAATATCGTATACCGGTAATGGACATGGTTTTCGTCATCAGCTTCTTCAGGAGAACGAGATGATACTGAAAGAACCCTCTTATGGCAGTATGGGCCAAGTCATGATTTGGTGTTCCTTAGTAGATAGATATAAATAATAATAATAATAATAAATGAATTTAACGTGCTACCTGGTTCCCAATTGGGCCTATGAACACGTATAGGTTAATGCTTAGAGCAAAGTAAGCTTGATTCTAGAGTTTACCCTCTAGAGCCCAAATTCTGTGCCTATTCCTCCCCCTTCACGTCATTTCAACCTAACTGTGATAAGTTGCACTAGATATATAAAATATTTAAGAAGTAATATCCCCAGGTAATACATTCTTAGAGGCAGTTCCTAAGTACCTATTATATAGTGAACTTAAGTCTTTATTGTTTTAAATTGTGTCCACCACTTTTTAAGATGCTATGCAGAGGCTCTTCTACTTACATAAACTGTACTAAGTTTTTGCGGAGAGAAATATTTCTGGCTTTATCTTTAAGCAGTGTTCAATCTGAAATTTAATTCCCTCCGATTCAACTGAAATTTTATAAGAGGAGACGGCACTGCGTAGGAAAACGCAGATTAAATAAGCACAGAAAATAGCAGTGAAAGGCCAAGAAACTTCTAAGACGATTACATGGCTCGAAAACTCAAAACCACCAGGCGTGGCAGCGAACAAACATAAAAGAAATTGAGATGCTCGGAAAAACTTGTTATCATTCAGAACATACTAAGGCATATCCTACTCCAAACCAAGCAAAGCAGTTCTTAGCGACCTAACCATTTTCTGTATGGAAAGAGAATGGAATTGTGGGTATCCACGCTATGCAACCATATAACCAAAGGAAACCGTTCGCTATGCACAAAAGCATCCCCAATCCCCCGTCATTTCCTCTATATCCTTCCACCCGGCGAATTCAGCTCACTATCCCCTTGGCTAGCTCCCGCTTCTATCTGCCTCTTTTCATTCCTCGAATCCAGTCGCATTTGCTTAATCATCCCAACCTTCGGGTTAAACTGATGCCAGCAATTAGGCGCCTGCAGGATATATTTCTCCATGGCAATCCGGAAGCGATTTCTGTAGTCCTTCGGCGAAGTGATGGTAGGTTTGTTCTTGCCCCGGTCTTTGATCCAGGATTCGAGTTTCTTGTCCCAGGTGTAGGTTCGGATGCAGTCTAGGGGCAAGTCAGTGTAGTCCTTTTAAAGAAAGGAAGAGTAGGGAAAGGAAGTAACGTACCAATGATGCCAACGATGATCTCCCGTCGGGTATCATCAAAGCCGGCCATCAAACTGTAATCCATAACATTCTGCTGGGACAGAAACAACGTATCGTTCCACACACTTGCTTTAAGAAGTTTCTTCGTATGCTCTCGCACAAAGATCGGCGTCTCGCTGTATATAATATCGACCAGATTTTCATCAAGCAACACCTCATCTCTTTCTCCCGTACTCTCAATCTTCCGATTACGCATAGAACCCTTAAGGTCATATCGCCGGTTAGGGTTCCGATCATAGAAAAGGTTCTCCATGACAAGCATATACCAATCGAAGTCCCGGCCCGTTGGAGTCTTAATCTGGACCTGGAAGAGCCCAAACATCTTCGCAATGACCGACGGCAGCCCTTTAAAGAGATTCTGATGCGTAAAAGCAAAGTAGTTTGGCGCAAATCGGAGGAAGGCATTGACCTCTATTGGCGAAAGCGATTTCAGAACGAATCTATCATCAAGAGTCTTCAAGAAAATAGATTTACTTTTTCCGCCTTTAGAGTCCCACTTTGAGCATCGCGAGAGGGACTCTACGAAACGATCAGCTACACCGCATTTTCGTCTTAACGCATCAAAAGATTGCGCGTAGAAGATTTTGCACTGAGCCTTGATGCCGCGATTGGTAAACCCATAGCGGATATTGGTATTAGCTTGGTGGAGAAGGTTACGCTCAATAGAGGCTTCAGAAGCCGTCAGATCTCCCGTCGTCTTTTCATTGGTGCCTTGGTCTGCACGGAAGTTTTGTAGTTTGGACATATAGTCGGGACTTGAGAGTGCCAAAGCGATAATGGAACTTGGTTCGTCTTCCCGAACAATAATGTCCGAATCTTCCCATACATGTTCGTTTTGTGCAAAGGGGTAGTCTAGAGGTGCCCATCCGCTAGCGGAGCGTTCTGACCAGAAACTTGTCAACATTTTCATCAGAGTATTTTTCTCGTGCTTTGGCAATTCGAGAGAGGATTCTAATTGAGATTCGTTGGACAGGATCTGAGAGCTGTCTATACTTCCAGGGCTCCCAAGCTCCTCAATCGCAGTAGATTCCGTGTCGCTCTGTCCGATCTCGAGATCGGAGGCTGGATGACTGTCGCTACTGAGACGGCCTTCACTTCCGGATGGCTTCAAAACTAAATCTTTGCCCTCTTCCTCAGGCGGAGACGGAGGCGAAGACGTGGGACCCGTCGTCTCAGTCAATATGCTATCGTCAAGTGTGCCTGTGTCTGTGCTCGCCCGCCTCGGAGAAGAGGGCTGCAAATCCTCGTCCGAAGGACTGTGTTCTTGCACTGCTTCATGGACGTCGCGATAGACTTCGACAATGGGTTTAGACGATGCCAGCGGGTATGCCCGAACCTGCCGACTGCGCTCCACCATCTGTCGTCGTTCACGGATCCTCTCCTTCTCGAATTCCCGACTTAGCTGTTCGAAGTGTCTGGCGAGAGTAGAAACCCTGGTGTCTCGCTGTTTATTTTGAGGCACAGACCGAGGAATCATAGACGAAGACTTTGCCTGTCGGAAAGCACCTAAACCCAACCGTTCCGACATCCGCCTCTCCAGTGCTCTAGAGGAGTCACTCAAATTCATCTTAGGTGACTCCGTTCTACTTGCAGCACTACTTGCCTTAGCACCACTTGACGATGCAGTTGGTAACGAACCACGCTTCGAAATCCCACCAGGTTGAGACTGCGTTCTAATCAACGTCGACGGCCGCGAACCAGTCTCGCGCCGAATGGTGTCAACTAGGCGAGGGATCTTTGATTCAAGGGTACTGCTGCGAGACTGAAGCGGCTGTGATGAAGTTGGCACATCGGTGGCGCCCTCTGCAACTGTCTGGTCTGTTGGGTTGATGGAGGCAGGCCCACCTGGGCCAAGCGACGTGTTAAGAGGGGACAACCTTAATTCAGGGGATGCAGTTGGCGAATTCAACTCGTGTTCGTCCCTCCCGTTACTATCTGGGAAATTCGACGGTACAGCTAGGTCTAAATGCCGAACATCTTCTCTGTCCAAAGCTTCAATGGGAGTCTGTATCGGAAATTCGTGGTTGGCATTCGAAAAAGGATCGGTGAACTGTTGCTCCTTAGATGGAGTTGGCCCAAGTTCACTCTGTTCGGCCCCCTGAGACGAGTCTTGCTTGACGACCAGCGTTAGCATATCGCGGGCCTGTTCAACCGACATACTGGATGGCATTGGAGTTAGGGCTAGCGGATCTCCTTTCTCTGTGAGTGCGGTCGGCGTCTCGTCCTCGGCGGATTCAGAACCTTCGTCAACCGAAGTCAAAGAACTTGTCGACTCATCTCGTTCAAGAAAAAGCTTCTTAAGTTGAAGTGTTGCTAATCTCCGGATATCTTTCTCCGAAGGGAAGAATTGATGCTCAATTTCAGCGAAGGTCTCGTCCCAAGCAATGGCTTTTTCTTGAATGGCGCGAATTGCTCGATTGAGAGGGATGATTTCATAATATCGCGAGCTCATGTACTTGTCCTGAAGCTTGCGTCTCAACCAGTCGTGCTCTTCATTGGCACGTTTCATCAGTTTTTCGACCTCAGTCTTACAGACTTCAATCTTCTCAGCAACAACGTTTTCGGCATTGATGCTCCTCAAACGCTCACGAACAGATGCCATGAATCGATCTAGACGTTCCTCGATTTTGAGAAACTGTTCATTCTTGATCTTCAAGTCACTATCGACTTTCCATGCCACGGTCGGCCTTGGTACTGTCACTTCGTATAGTTGGACCGCATCGAATTGAATTCGAAGCGCGACATTGTTGAAGCCAAAGTACCTGACATGATTCTTGTGGATATCATGCGGGCATACATCTGCTCGAGGATGCAACTCGCTGCTCCAAAAGGTCAACTCGAGATATTTTGCAAAGGAGTACTTCCAAGTGTTTTCCGACATCGGAATGACCTGAGTCTCCTCTCTGCACATCCTGCAACAGCTCCACATAAGGATAGTGTTCTGCAGTCCTTTAATCTTGGATGGGTATTTTTGAACGATCACGCTCATCTGGCCCTCACCGTGTACGTACTGCCGGTGATGGTCAAACATCCTTCGATTGCAGCCATCGACGTCACAAACAGTGCCAGCAGTATGACACAAATCCTCGACGTACTGCCCTAGAGTGCAATCAGGGGTAAATCCATCGTCATAGTCGTGCTCGTGATAAAATCCCAAGGCAATAATTTCGGGCCCAATGCAAGGGGTGGAAGTGACTGAATTCACTACGCTGTAAAGCACAGCAATCTTTTGATGGTTAAAAGGGTCATACAAATTCATGTTGCCAGCCAGATAGGCTTCCCATTGTCTCTTCTGGGTTTGATAGTTATGCAAAGCTTTGTCATATTCGGCGGCATGAACTGCGTGCAGAAAATCGCGAACTTGTTTCGATGCTTGTTCGACCATAGTATGCACCATTTCGGGCTGTACAAGCTCAAATTTTTGACGCGATTCTTCTGAGGACTTCTCTTCATCAGTGGAGTACCGGTCCCGAAGATTCTTGAGATAGCCAAGTTTCCTTTCTTGTTCCCGAGCCTGCATTAGAAGATACGGCTGCATGAATCTGACGAACGGAGAAGCAGACAGTATTTTTGTGTTATGCTTCTCCACCATTTCGCTGTAAAATGAAGGAGTAGGCGCGTCATCTGGGACATGGATCTCTTCTGGTCCTTGTGCGTGATGTTCATTATTTGAGGCGAAAGCATCTACACCCTTCGGCATGCAACTGAGGATTTGGTTGTCCCCCTTCCCAGAATGCTGGCAGGAATCAGTTTTTGCCTCTTGCTTGTTTGAGGCTAGGGTTCCGCCGCTGGATACAGAAGGGATAAGTACAAACTCGTCTCGCATGAGGCATGTCTCAAGCTTCAGATTGTAGACGACGTAGCACATAAACTCGGTAATCCGTTTAAGCCTCCTCAACGTCTCTGTATCCGCACCACGCAAGACAATGGTGCATCCCAAATCTTTCTGACAGCCCGATAAATATATGTAAGTCTTCTTGCTGCCATGATGCACATATGTTTTTACGTCAAAACTCTCGCACTTGCCCAGATGGATGGGATCAATGGCCAATTTGTCCACGGAGGATATCATCCGAGATTGTGTACATCGCGCGACAGCGTTTAGCACAGTTGCTTTAACGTTGTAAGCAACAGCGATCCCAGCTTGTTCAAGGAATTCCAATGCAAGTCCAGAAACATTGCGTTGAACTAACAACACGTGAGGCTGTAGGGCGGCTATTCGATTTACAAGGTTTAAAAGGTACTCTCGCTCTTGAGCAATAACCGGTTCCAAGCTCATGAAGTGCTGCTGGTGACGCGCATACTCGATCGGAAATGTAACGATGATGATCCGCGGATTTGAAATGCTCCGGCACATACTTTTCAAGGCCACCTTTTTGGTGAAGACCACGCCAGATACATATGAAGTGTCGATCGGCCTGCCTCCAGGGATCTTCTTCAACTTGATATAATGCCGAATGTCGATGTCGTCGTTCCGTTGAACATCGGGATTGACGTCGTCTGTGCATTGCAATAATATAGGCATCAGAGCCTTTTCCCAACTTGAGGCATGAGGAATGCTAGAATCCTGAAGCAGTTGCTTCAAAAGTTTGCGAACATGCTGTAAGCTGGCCTGGTTCAGCTCGACTACGGGGGCGTTACCTCCTTGCATTGAGGCGCTGCGCGTTATTCTGGAGGCACCCATAGGCAGAGGATGGTTTTGGGATAAGGGCGTAGCCGCAAGAACATTCGGAACCCCCCCAGTAAGCCCTGCGCCAATCGTTCGCAACAAACTATTACTCTTTGTTCGTTTCGGTGATGGTCGACCATGAGCGATACTGCTCACGCTGAGATTCCTTCTCCGAGAATGGCGGTTCATCTGGCGGCCAGTCATACTGGCATTGTCTGTGTCTCGAGCGTTGCCCCCGCTGACAGCACTCCTTTCACTCCTGGACTTCGTTTTCCTCAAAGCAGCCAGCAAACTTCCAAATCCGCCTTTTTCACTCTCTCCGCTGGCATGTGTTGGCGAGTCTCCATGCAAAGTAGCGAGAATACTAGCATGCTCGTCTTCGCTCGAATCTTTATCTGACATGAAGGGTGCAAGATCTGGGTCAATAATATTATCATGGTGGAACGCAGGTAGGTTGGACCGATTACGGGCACTTTCAAGAACGTGTTGATGAAAAGGTGCCCTATCGTCATATCTAACATTCCGCATGTGCTGGTGGCGGGAATGATGGCGTTTATGACTTGACGAACGAGGCCTCCCACTCAAGGATCGAAGGGATCTCGACGAACTGGGGCGCGCTAGTATCTGCGGAGCCCCCAGTTCAATAACAGCAGAGCGGCGTTTCTTCTCACTACCCGCTTTTCTGGACATTGGGATGCTTATAGTAGGCGTACCAATCTTGGTATGGTCACTCTCCGAAGGGTCAAATGGTTCTTGGCTAGACTCCTCCGTCTCTCTCGCAGTTCCTTCCGGTTCGTAAAGAGACGCTTGCTCACCATCATCTGTGTAGACAGAAGAATCGTCGTCATGCCCGTAAATGATAGCTTCACACGGCTTACAAACACGAAGGTTTCCGGACTGTCCAAACATTTTCCCAGACACGAGCGAGGTGCATTTTGCATCAAAGATTTGCCCGCACGTCCGGCAGTGGTGTTTCCGTCTGAATGTAGAGAATGCATCGCCACAATTGAAACAATCTTTCGCATTCTCGTCCCGCATCCAGAACTCCCGACTGAGGACCTTCCTTCTCATTTGTGGAAGAGCATTGCTCGGTAACCCGGTGACTGGGTTTTTGGCTGTGGCGTTGGGTGGCACTTCATCAATGGAAGGGATATCGGGGCTTCGAATGGTAGTGGCCGTAACGACAGAACTCAAGCCATCAGATGAAGAGGCTCTAGAAGGCCTAAAGCCAGGCAAATGCGAAGGGCCCACTTGGACCAATGGCGGTCGTTGAGGGATTGGTGCAGAAACAGTTGTCTGGCCACCAGCAACGATGCGAGGCTTTTCTCTCATTTCTGAACCGTTGTCCAAAAGATCTTTCGGTTCTCTGGTCACAAGAGATGCTTGGAATCTAGGCTCTGCAGAAATATGTTCGCTGGTTCGACTATCCTTTGACCGAAATTCAAGTGGAAAAGGCAAGTTGGGAGTGGTTTCAGGGAAGCCGCCGCCCTCAACCATAACCAGATCGTCCTCAGTGGTATCGCTCTCTTGCTCTCTAAGATCTATGTCTCCTCTTTGCTGTCTGAAAGGCTCATCGAATCTGGCTGAATATCGGGGAGAGTCGTTCAGTCCGGACGAAGATGACATTGCACCGGAAGCATTGTCCTTTGCTGAAGATCCTAAGTTTGAGGCACTTGTAATCCCAGAATGACCGCTCCTGGGCCTGTATAAAGAGTCATTATCCTCTCGTGAAGTATTCCCGACCTCCGCGTTTGTTGGAATTGAAGGTCTAGACTTTGTGGTGGCAACGGGGGTCTTTGAACTAGTGATGGATGCTTTGGACGAAACGGCCGGGCTTGATACATTGGAACCCCGAGAAGATGGCAACGGATGCTCCGGAAAGTTGGATACCAAAGGAGACTGTAGCCTCGACGAAGGTACGGATATCATAACTGGAGAGGATACGGCGGTATCAGCGGGGCTTCTGGGAGTTTGGCTTGTCCTAAGCGGAAGCTTGTTCTTTGACGACCTGGAAAGGATCTCATCAGAACCATCTCCGCTGTCTTTTGTGCCTCCCACCGATGCTCTTAACCGACTGTAGAGACCGCTCAAGCCCCCATGCACAAGCTCGATGCCTTTGACATCGCCAACGCAGGACGACGGAGGGGGAGAAGTCAAGTCATCGAAGGTAGTCAGGGTATCCGAATGTGAAGCAGCCGCATGGATATGCTGAAGCGCGTCTGGTGAAGACGGACGTGGGGCCCTAGCCATGTGGATAGCGGCTCCAAGCCTGCTGGGATACGAGGTAATTTACGGCAGACTTCGACGTGTGAGAATGGAGTGTGGAGAGAGTATCCCACAGTCCGCTGTGGAGAAGCATCAGGCGGCGTTGTGGAAGCGTTATTCTGCAGTCAGTCAGTTTTGCGTTGAAGAAGACATATCTAACTATTAGAGGGGAGCGGGAGCAAACACACACATTGGACAAGAGCAGCGGCAGTAAAGGAAGCTGGTATGCAATCTTACAGAGACGAAAACAGACTATCTAGAAGAAGAGCAGTTTCGGAGCAAGTGTGTGGTTCAAAAAGCATAAGCAAAGGATGTATGAAGGGTATTGTTCAGTGTGGATTACTAAGTGGGAGTGTTGATAGATCTCAAATCTGGATTACAGGATGACGCCGTTAGTGTTTTGGCGGCACCTGCAAGACTGGGGTTGCGGCCTGGGGCACCCAGACAGCCTTATAAGGGGTCATGTGACTCACTCCACACTCCCCTCCGTCGCGTCTCGCCAAGCTTTCCACTCCGCGCTCAAGGTTGTCGCGTCGGCGCGTCAAGTCAACCTCGATTTCCATTATATATTTATTTGGCCTACCCAAGCGCTGCACACCACCTCCGTATCATCGAACGCAGACATCAGATACCTTTGTAACTGGACTGACTTCCAACGCGTGAAGAGCCAGTGTTCCCACACTGTTCCCTGCACGTCAAAGCTGCTCGGGTGACGTTCTGCCTTCGGCCTGTGGCCTATCCCACTCTTCGTCAGCTTCTAAGCTTCTGCGAGAAACGTGGTCCAAAAACACCCCAAACTCTCATGATACCCTGCTCGAACGATGGCTCCAACTCTGGAACCTTGGCTGGGAGGCGTTATACAGGAGGAACTGCAATTGGGGATACACTGGCTCAGTCGCACTTTGACAGAACATCGGTCCGGTGTCAAAGTGGAACCTGATAAGCTCTATGAGGACGATGGCGACAATCTTAGGATTACCATGACCCGAGCACTCGGTCAAAAGAGCCTGGTGCAAGTCATAAAGGTACAAGCCTGCCTAAATATAAACCATCTCGACCTAATCTTCCGCAGCCAACCCCTACGTCTCAGTTGACCCTCTCCGACGGAGCGAGTTCGTTGCCAGCAAGATTATCCAGACTTTGCCGTCAGGAATTTCAAGAACAATACGGCGGAAAGGAGATTGTCAATGGGTGTTTTATATCTATCCTGGAATGCACTATCATCGCCACACCGTACGGGTCCAGTTCCCAGCAGATACAATTGATCATTGAATCTCTTGACTGGAATGGTGCTGGATCTGGCCAAATAATGGGCGATCCAGCCCCTTTGCGGTCTCGGAACCAACCTACATGTCTTCTTGCGCAACTGAAGGCTCTCAGGGCCGAACCTGATGAATCTGATAACGACGAGGTTGTTCAAAGCGTTGAGCCCGACGTCACGACCGACTTGGCTATTGATAGCCAGGCGCCACTTGCAACACAGGCCCCTCATTTCATGAGTCAAGTATGGGAGAGTCACACTTCTTATGGGAGAAACGGAAGGAACCCGTTGGAACCTACCAGGACCATGTCAGCGCAGACAGAGGACTTTTCTAAGCCACGTTCGAAATCTCCACCTATCAAGCTTGGAAAAATATCAGACCCATTCAAAGTTCTGGATCTCTTGAACCCGCGAAACGGTCAATATTCGCCTAGATTGCCACACTACCTTAAACCTGTTCCTCATAAAGAGGCGCCTTCAACAAAGCTAAGGCAGTCTCCGCCTTCAGCAACCAGGACAACGACCCTCACCGCTGAACTAGCTGCAGTTGTCTTTACAAAAACAGGCCAATCGCACCTCGAAGCGACCGACCACTCTGCTATCACATCTCTCAACGTAAGTAAATCGCCAGGAGCAAGAGGGGATGCTGCAAAGTTAGCCAAAGGCCCGCCGCAAAGTCAGCCAGAGCCTGAGATGACCCCGAAAAGTATGACTGAGGTCGACTACTATAGCCCCGGTTGTGATTGGATGAAGGTAGTTGCCTGCCGTTACGGACTTTTGAACCGAGCTTACATAATATAGGGGTTATGTCTTACTCGCGCAGCTTTGACAGTACCGGGTGAGCAGCGAATCCTGCTCAACAATGATGAATGTATGTATCTCTAGGCACTTGAATCTTCAGCTTCTCACCATCCGCAGCATGGCTACCATCTTTGCCTGGCAAGCAGTTTCCGGGGGCAAATATTCCGATCAAACTGCTTGCAAAGCTCAATGAGCTCGCCGAGCGCAAAAGCATTGTATCGATTGAAGTACCGGAGGAAAACTTAGTTGCCGATATGGCTGATGCAAAGAGTGAAGCTAGTACAGATGCCTCTTCCCTCCCAGTCGCCCATGAAGACGCTAATTCAGGCGCCCCCGGAGATACTGAACCCGGCGCACTTGACGATGGTGAGGAGGTTGCCCCTTCCAGCGCAGTATCTTGGTCGTCTTCCCCGCCGCCGAGCTCACCTCGGGGGAATGTGGCAACTGAGCATGGGCTTCCGCCGGACAGCAGTTTACCAGAACCAGCAGAGAAACCGGCGATTTCAGCTCAATCTCAGAAATCCGACCTTTCCCAGACTAGACACTCTCCCAATCTGCATGACATTCACCGGAACTTAACTGGCCGACTCCCAATTGAACTGCGAAAGGGCTCTGGGCCTCCTAATATTCTTGAGAGTGCGCGTACGGCTAGCCGTTCCCCAAAGCAGAGTTCTGCGTCTGAGGATACCTACCCTCATCCAAGAATGGTGACATCACACGCTGAGACAGAGCGACGGGTACCACTCAGCATCCAAGAGTCAGACGCCAGCCTACCATTTCAGCGCGACGATAATCATAGTACATGCTACGTTCAGGAGGACGACAGAGCGACTGAGCCTCCCGAACAAATGGATATGGATGAGTCGGAAGACGATTTGGAGTTTTCAGTGCCACATGGTTTAGGGCAAGATTATCAGCCCGCACCAGCCAAGGGTACGTTTGCTCACTTGTCGGTGGACTCTAAGCCGTTCAGTTCGAGTGTATCTCATGCCGAGGCCACAGTCTTGGTTAAAGAAACCCCATATGTGAAAGGGAACGACTCTCATGCCGTGATAAGGCAACCCTGTCCACCGACCCAGAAGAACGATTCGAGTAATAAAGTCAAGGCTATGGCCTCGACATATGTAGTGCATAGCACCTATGATGACCCAACACCGGCTGTTAGGCTCGTTAATAACGACGTCAGAGAATCTACTCATGGTCAGCGTCAAATGACGCACCCGCTCCCAAATCAGGCACATGAACAAGTACAATCTACTACTCAAGCAAGGTCTCAGTCACCGCATTCATTGTCTTGTTCTGAGAAGGCACATAACTCTACTATGTCTCCAAAGACTGGCACTTCTACCAGCTCGCCCAGAGTAGCGCAGCAAAACATGACTGACAATAATAGGCGTCCTATGAAAGAATCACTTCTCTCTCTCAGGGGCCAGACACTCCATGGAACTGTAGGACATGATAGCCCTAAATCTGCCCAGGTCGGTCAAACATTTTCTGGAGATCGAAGAGGACCGGAGCCCTTCAAGCATTCCCAACGACTGGTGCCGTACGAGAAGCCCCGTTCCAAAGAACCTCTTCCAAAGCGCAAATTGAGTGCATCCCCAGAGAATGAACAAGGACGTTCCACAAAGAAGCGCGAACTAAAAACTGTTGACCTTGGGTTTAGTCAAGAATCTGAACTGTCCCAAGATCCTTCCGTAGCTGCGAGGGAACACAAACAGCAATGGCTGGAGTTCTACAAAGGAGTTCACAGTGGTGCTAATTCACAAGGCACAGTGGTGGGGTATGGGACTCCAGATAGGCGTTCAGGCCTACGGGTTAAGAGAGACGGTAGAAATCCTTCCACTAATAACATCGGGACACAATCCGAAACACCGAATAAAGGATCCTTGCTTCGCGTTACCACCCCTTCGAGTAGTAAAAATCAGGCCCAGGGGAACTTTGACCGAGAGGTGATTGACTTAACCGGACCAATTCCTAGCCGCCGTGCACCCCAGACCATATTTTCCAGATTCAAGGAAGCGTATCCCAATTACACGGGAAACGCCAAAGACTTCGCCGAAATTTGTCGGCAAATGCTCAAACTTGAAATGGATGACAGAATGGTGCCAAAATGGCAATGGGATGACTACATCGTTAGAAGCAACATCGACTTCGAGCAGTACCTGTCGGAATGCGCGGAGCGGGGCACGAGTCCAAGTCCTTACCATCGATTTTACAAGGATCATATCGTGGGGGTGAACTATGATAAAGGTGTCGTGGCCAGTATCGTCACCCTGAGTCAGGCTATAGAAGGAGCCCAGTCCGGTGAGTCGCACCCTCCAATAGTCTCTCCACCAGTATCCGTTCCCACACTCCGTTGGGCAACATCGCCAGCGGCTGGCCGCAGTGAAAGCGTAAAGCGGGCGAGGAAGTCTCTGCCTTGGGACCAAGGAACAAAAAGAACAGCGTCACCTCCAGCGCGAGTGAGGAAATCACTCCCAATCTGGCAGCCGCAGCATCAAAGTCCCAAGACGCCTTCGCATGCTAGTCTCTTGGGCGGCAGATTAAAAGAAATCTCTTCAAGTACACCAACGACTAACGCTAAAACCAAAAAGGTTTTAGACCCCGCTCCTTATACCAGGCACCTGCAAGACAGTCTCGATGGGACAGGTGATGAACGTCCAAGCGGAACACTCACCAATTTCATCAAGGGGTTTGAAAAGTTAACCTGCTTCACGGGTGACAGGAGCAGTGTGGTGGGTGCGTCCTGGCCGGACACTCTTGAGAGTAGGATGCAGACTATGAAGCCGCCTAGTAAGCCTGTGGATGCTTTGCAGTGGGGTTTAGGTCGGGCGTCCAGAGACAGATCAAGCAGTAAGCAATCAGTTTGTTAACAGATTGCATACCAATTCAGGCACCAGATTGCCAAAGCTCGTCAAACATCCTGACAAAGTCCGAGGCGAAGAACCCCATAAGTAAGTATATGAGGCGTTTCTGAATGGTTACAGATTGAGAGGGACTGGACCGCAAGACCACGTTCGCCGCTCAGCTGCACACGTGGCCCTGATTCGGGACAACTTTTGGGGGGAAGTGGTGCGGCCGGGTTGTCAGCGGTGAGAAAATCACAAGCTTAAGTGTATAAGATATAGAGAAGACCTGGTTCGTTCTAGGAAGGCTGGAAACACGTGTAATAACTGTCGTCTGGAGAGGCAAAGCTGTAATCTCCCAAAGCATACTACTAAGCCAAGGAAAAGCTATAGCACTGGTGGGAGGATTGGGCACCGAGAGAAGGACGGGGAATAGGATGATTGGAATAGTGTTTTTGAGATTTATTAGCTTGGGAAAGTATTAAGGTAGTCCAAATCCTTTCTTTGGATAGGGGTGGGTTGAGTGTTGTGATTCCTTTTACTTGTTTTTTGATACCCAATTCACTGATCTTCTGCTTTGGGTAATGCATCCGCCTGCCTAGTCACACTATAGTTATCTAAGGTTGTACAGTTGGTATGTACCTTAGTACGTAGGGGCACAAAAGCCATGGTCGTTGTAGAACTGTGGAGGCCAGGGCTGAATTATCGTGTAGCTGTGTCCGACTTCTGCGTCTACTTAGATATTGTTGTGATATGCTTCCAAGGTTTATATCTCGCTTTTAGTTGAATACTCGTCTTTTTGATTTGTAAAGGCCTGGTGGTCTAACATCACTATTGAATACAACGGCTTGAGATGAATAGTTGGACTCATGCAAGTGCGGGGACTGCGGACGTAACGGTTGAAATTCGTGGTTCAGGAAGGGGCTATCTATCTGTTCAATAACGGTTACTCTGTCCCGGCGATTTTCTTTCCAGGATTTACTCGCCTGGGGAGTTTGACTCAACAATTCTTTTAAGTTTACTTGAGAAACCAGTGGTCAAATGTATGGCAGTCAAGTACGGGTTTGATAGCCCCTTTATTAATAAACGGTATTGACGTTCGATGCCCACTCCTGATAGTTTCTGACACTCCTGGCATGCAATGCTTATACTATCGACTTGAAATTTATCCGTCGCAAAAGAAAAGAAAAGAAAAGAAAAGAAAAGGAAAGGAAAGGAAAGAAAAGAAAAAAAATTGTCGAACAATTCGAGAGGTACTACTATTCAACTCCCGAACTACACCCAGTTTAGACTTAGTCTGCGAAGAAAGCTTCGACATATCGGGGATTAAACCCGAACCTTGGTATTGGAATGCGACGCCTCGCAAAACCGACTACGCTGCAGTTGTTTGACGGAGGATATTTGAAAGTAATAAAGTTATGGAGTTATTACAGGGAAGAGGTGTGTTAGAGGTTCATTTGATGCGTACTTGAGCTTTGGTGTTGTAATGGTGCTGTGATATTTTTTAACGTCCGATGGCGAGATGATTGGATGCTCCTGTCTGTCTGTAACTATACCACAGGGCGAGTACGTTCAATCGGGATTGAATTGTCTTTATTTTACGCAAACGTACGTTGCCTCAATTTCCCTACTTGCAAGCAGTGATCGAAGGTGCCAGTACGGCAAGATGTCCTTAAACTTTTTTCATTACTAAGTTCAATTGAAGCGCTGGGTAGGTTGAAAGTCTTTCTGTCTCGCAAGTTCGACTTAAAGTTAGACTCGATTGAAGTGTTGGTCCGATTGGAAGAAATCTTGCAGTTGCTTCCATAAGGGAATTCATTTGAAGAGTTGATTACATTTTTGACAACGTTGCACTCTAGGGTGTAAAACGTTACAAGAGGCGTGTTGAGGGTGTTGTAATATGAAGTGAGTTAGTCCAAACTACGCTGAGATAGCCGTACGATATATGAAGCGACAACGCTCTTCCCCTCAAGCTACTCGTATGGTGAGTGAGTACAACTCCACTAGAAGGGTAGCGTCCATGGAACGGACTGCACACCATAAATAAAGAGCACAGTAGTACAATGATTGTCGATCCGCCGGATAAATGTGTTGGAAATTGATTGCTTCATGGGTGGTATATCAACAGTCGGCAGACTGGTATATATAAAATGGAGAGTTCCCGTGAAGCAAGGTGCAAAAGCAAACCATAAGAAGGCATAGAAGGAAATACTAACTGATACTAGAGCCATGTACTGGATTCACGTGGTTAGTACCAAGTATCCCACCAACTCTGAAAACGTTCGCTAATAATAGTCTTTCTCAGGCCGCACTGCTACTCCCAATCTTAACTGTCCAAGCAGCCCCAATCAACTCACTAGACCCTTCAAAAGACACCCCGCCATGTGCATCAACTAGCGCCACGCCTGTTGGGACTGTCAAAACCTACTCCGCCTATGCCTGCAGAGGGGAGCTCCAAACCTTCGCTAACGTGACTACTGGCCTTTGCACCGACGCCAAGAACTTCACCACCGCAGCCGGATGGAGAAAGGGGAGTGCTCCGGAGGGCCATGATTGTACGTTCAACTTCTTTGCTGAGCCTGGGTGCAAGGGGCCGTTTGTGTCGGCTGGAAGCGGCACGGATGGAAGTAGTACGTGGATGGATTGTGTGAGGAGCTTCGTGGACAAGAAAGGGGATGTGGTGGATCAAGGGAGGAGTTTTATGTATGTTTGTTATGCTAGGAAGTGATTGAAGTGATGGAAACGGAAAATAAGAAGAGAGAAAGAGAAATACCTACTATGAGCGGGAAAGAAGGTATGAAGAAGAGTGTTAATGTTGGGAAGTTGTTGGGAAAAGGGCATTTTTTGTTAAAAAAGTGTTTTTTCTTCAGGTTGATGTGAAGTAATAGAAGATCTATGACGACAAAGCAAGGAAGAGGTTGGATTTACCTATGGAGTATATTTCCCATGCTCGTATTAGTGTTGTCTGGATGAACGGAAAAATAGGACCGGAGAGGCGCATGCACACATGGTGCACCGCACGGCCCCCAGCGGAAGTTCCCCGACCGTGCCCATCCTTTTTCGCATCGTTCACCCCAGAATTTCGACCGCAAGCCCCCTGGAGATTTGTTAATGAGCCTTCTCTCACCAACTTTCTTCACATAACCCTTACTCTCTTCTACAGCTGTCGTCTTTCCAACTATTCCTCAATCGATTCACTCTATATTCTACTTTTGTGCCATATTTCTCTTATTATCGCGCTCCACAGACCCCGTCTCCTTAAATATCTCGAAGACGATGATCAAGGCCACAGAGTTGCTCTACTACCTCGTCCACCCTCAGGAACTGAGGCAGATTATCCAATGGTAATATATTTCCATTGAATACCTGTGAATGCCTTTGCGCCTTCTCCGCTAACTTGCTTTGCCAGGAAAACATGGCATAATCCGGTGCACGAGCGCGATGAATCAAAAGAGTCTGCGACTCTCAAAAGATGCTTCTTCTTCCTAGATATGACAAGCCGTAGCTTCAGCGCAGTCATCAAGGAACTCCACCCAGAACTCTTGGTACCTGTCTGCCTCTTCTACCTCGTCCTACGGGGCCTCGACACGGTTGAAGATGATATGACTATCCCGCTTGAGAAGAAGGAGCCCATCTTGAGGAATTTCCAGGACATACTCGAGCAAGATGGATGGACGTTCACGGAAAATGGACCAAACGAGAAGGACAGGCAGTTGCTCATTGAGTTCAACGTAGTGATCGAAGAGTTCAAGAAGATCAAGCCGGCATACCAGGACATAATTAAGGACATCACCAAGAGAATGGGGAATGGCATGGCCGACTATTGCAAGAACGCGGAGCACAACATCAACGGTGTCAACACCATCAAGGACTACGAGCTTTACTGCCACTACGTCGCAGGTCTTGTCGGGGAAGGCTGCACTCGCCTTTTTGTGGAGGGCAACCTGGCCAATCCAGCCCTCTTGAAGCGGCCCGAACTTATGGAGTCTATGGGCCAGCTTCTCCAACAAGTCAACATTATCCGAGACGTAAAGGAAGACTGGGACGATGGGAGGGCGTTTTGGCCGAGGGAGATCTGGTCTAAGCATGTGGACAACTTCGAGGATCTGTTCAAGCCTGAGTACAAGCAGCAGGCATTGAACTGCAGTTCGGAGATGATTGTCACAGCCCTAGAACGTGCCGATGACTGTTTGTACTATTTGGCCGGCCTCAAGGAGCAGAGTGTTTTCAACTTCTGCGCCATTCCCCAGTCTATGGCCATCGCTACTCTAAACACATGTTTCCAGAATCACAACCTCTTCAAGAAGGTCGTCAAGATCACCAAGGGCGAAGCCTGCGAACTGATGACCGAATCGACGCAGAATCTGCGAATGGTGTGCGATATCTTCCGGAGATATTCCCGCAAGATTCATCACAAAAACAATCCCCATGATCCCAGTTTCCTTCGCATCAGTGTAGCTTGTGGAAAGGTAGGTTGCTTGCCTGTAAGCCAATTCCCTTTACTGACAAGTATATCAGATCGAACAATTCATTGAGAGTATCTTCCCATCCCAGCCGCAGCCTCGCACGACCGAGGAGAAGAAGCTGACCGCCGCGGAGGAGGCAAGGATAAAGGAGTCCGCCGAAGAGGCGAAGAGGGAGATGATGTTCCTGATGCTTGCCGTTGGCCTGACCTTATTCCTGATTACCATTGTCATGGTCTGTAAGCCTTTAACCTTTTCAATTATAACAGTTACTAACAAACAACCAGTTCATCGTCGCATGGGCGGCAGGTGCCCGGTTCGATATCGCTTGGGTCCAGCTGAAGAGTCAACTCGGGAGTTTCTTCGGCTCCTCCTCAAGCACAGCTGATGTTACGAAACATGTCGAGCTATAGTGTAGCACTCACGATTATATTGTTCTTGTTCATATTATGTAATAGCACAATGCCAGCCAAAGGTCTAGGTTGAGTAGTTAATGAGTATGGCGGTACTTTAGCCGTCTAAATTTAGCTTTGATAGTTTCCTTATGGTAGTTTCCAAGATATGGAAAGACGCTTGTTCGGTGACGAGGCCATCTCTGGTGTCGGCTACAAAGATTGTAAGCCCGCTGAAAACGGTAATGTGGACATACCTATTTGTCATATCTATGTTGTAGTCTGTATTAACAATAATGCGTACTTATCTTTGGAAGCGCTTTGTCACCTCTCCTCGTATGCATTCGTGCTCTGGAAAAGTCAAGGCATATGTAAAGCCCATAAGAAGTAAATGGAAGGAGCCATTCACTTTCACACTTATGTAGTACCTACTATGTTACTCGCTGGTACTTCAGTTGACTATTAGTGGTAATGATGAACGGCTGCAAGCGGCTTGGTTGATTGATTACATAAGGAATAGAGCAAGAACATCAGGGTCTTGGCGTGGAACACAGTCGGCCCGTGCCTGCATTTGCGATTTTCTTTCTACGAAGTGAAACGCTGAGAGCAGGAACCAACAACCCCTCACCACAACACTAATAACCCCCTCATCACCAGCCGCCGCAACTCGACTCTTCTACCCAACCTTCCGCGACCCTTTTTCTTGAATCTGCGCCCGGAGCGAGTTCGAGAACACCATCACTCACGCTCACAGCCACAAACGACTGCTCTTCGAACTTCCCCACATTCCCGTTTCTCAAGCCATCGCCATGGCCGACGTCGCAACCGCTCCTAATCCTCAGCAACAGGTGCCTCTGGACACCATCCCTATCTCGCCTGCGGATGGCAAGAACAGCTCGACTGACGACGCATCTGCTCCCACCTCGGCCCCGACTACTAGCGACGAGAGCCAGATCAGGACCGTCTTTGACGACCCCAACAACTTCAATGTCAAGCATCCTCTCATGAACACATGGACCTTGTGGTTCACCAAGCCGCCAAGTGGAAAGGTATAGACAATCTTGGGGCGTATCTGCTCATAAGTTGACTTAGTAACTAATCGCAAGCAGGGTGACAACTGGAATGAGCTGCTGAAAGAGGTCATCTCCTTTGACTCCGTTGAGGAGTTCTGGGGCATCTACGTACGAACCAGCCCCGCTCTCTACTTAGCCACCGCTAACTTGATTTACAGAACAACATCACCCCTACTTCCGATCTCGCTCTCAAGTCTGACTATCATCTGTTCAAGAAGGGCGTTCGTCCTGAGTGGGAAGATTCTCAGAATAAGCACGGTGGTAAATGGGCTTTCCAATTCAAGGAAAAGAAGGCTGTCAACATCGACGCCCTCTGGCTTCATGTCATGCTCGCGGCTATCGGAGAGAATCTCGAGGATGAGGACGATAACGAGGTCATGGGTGTGGTGGTGAACGTTAGGAGGGGTTTCTACCGTATCGGTCTCTGGACACGGACCGTCGGCAAGGCTCTCCCAGGCGATGCCGGCAAAGGCAGGACCTTCGAGCAAGGAAAGGAGACCCTGATGAAGATCGGCCGTCGTTTCAAGGCTGCCCTGCAACTCAAGGACAACGAAATGGTGGAATTTTCCGGCCACACTGACGCCGCTCATGCAGGTAGCACCCGTGCTAAGGCTAAGCTCACTGTCTAATCAGATTATCGTATGGTGACGATCAAATCCATGGGTAACGCTGGGGCTGTTCCGACGCACGAAAAGTTTTCCTTTCGAGATGTCGCACTCCGTGGTCTGTGGATCACCACATTGTTTGACCGGTCGCGATTCACTTGGTTTAGCACATCCTCAGCCAATGCTTCTCTCATTCTGGGACTCCGGTAAACCCATTCCCAGAAAATTTCCTTTTGTCCTTACTTTTGCATTATCTACGAGTCCCATCCGGAGCTGTTGCTGAGAGCCTTCCGCAGACACGGAGGGTCTGAATCAAAATCTTTCATACCTCACGACATGAATACCCGAGAAGGGGGCAGGGCTGTTCTAAATGGCGTTTGCATGGAATGGAGTGGGCGGAATGATGGTTACTCCGGAGTCTGTCTGCGGACTTTGCTCAACTGTTTTTGATAGACGGCTCTTGTTTCTCTGATAACGCGAGCAGATATGGGGTGAGTAGGAATACCTAAGCAAATATCCAAGACATCTGTTCTACGAAGACTTTGAATCTGAAGGATCACTCGCACGAAAAACTGAAATATGTGAAAGGGGCTGTACATGCATACACAAATGTTTAGGCTTGGCGTGTAGACGTCACCCGGAGGCGCGGTGGGAACACAGCGGGCACGCCCGCAGAGGGGGCCCGTGCAAAAGAAATGGCTATCTTGTGATCCTCAGTTTGGGTGCTGCCTCTCCCCAAAATACCACTTTTCCTACGCTTCTCATCCCCACCTCTGAACTTTCCACATATTACTACACTACTCCACAACCCGCAGCCATGGTAGTCGATACCGCGTACTACGATGCGCTCCAGGTGCCCCCCACGGCCACGGAGCTGGAGATCAAGAAGGCATACAGGAAGCTTGCGATAAAGTTGCATCCAGGTAAACAAACTGCAAGGGATGGTTTTTGCTTCACAAACTAACGGGGAGTGCAGATAAAAATCCCGGCGATGAGACGGCACATCAAAAATTCCAAGCAGTATGTTGAATACCCATTTTCCCGACTACGGTAAACTCGGCTGAACTCACATCTTCCTTAGATTGGAGAAGCATACCAAGTGCTCAGCGACGAGCAGTTGCGCAAGCAGTATGACAAGTATGGCAAGGAGGGCGCTGTTCCGAGTAGTGGGTTTGGTATGTCACCGATTTGGATACATTGGCGCCCCGAGAGCTGACATGTGGCATAGAGGACCCGTCAGAATTTTTCTCTATGATATTTGGTGGAGAAGCATTCCAAGACTGGTATATACCAAATATACCCGCTCGCAAAGGCAGTGGACTTCGCCGGGCAGCATGCTGACCGCCTTGCAGGATCGGCGAGATATCCCTCATGAAGGACCTGACCAGAACCATGGAAATTTCCATGCGCGAGGAGGAAGAGGAGGAAGAACTTGCCAAAGCTGCCGCTGATCTCAATGTATCCGAACTAAGACCTTCCGCGGAGGCTACCACGCCGACTCAGCCCTCGGAATCCATGTCCACTCCCACGGCCGGTGTGCCTCCAGTCACGGTCGAAACCCCCTCCGAAGCCGCCTCCTCTACGGGCGCTTTCGCCGTAAACACTCCCCCCTCAGGAACCAGCACACCACGCAGCGGTCGCGGCATCCCCACTCGCATGGCCATAATGGACAAGTCGGAAGAAGACGCCCGTCTAGAAGCCGCAGGCGTAACAGACGCTGAAAAGGAACTCCGCGCCAAAGAGAAGAAGAAAGGCGGACTAACCAAGGAGCAGCGTGAAGAACTTGCTGCCTATGAAATGGAGCGCCGCAAGATCCGCGAAGAACGAGTCGAGAATTTGAGCAAGAAGCTCATCGACCGCATCTCCATCTGGACGGAAACCGACAAAGGACCGGATGTCACGAAAGCATTCAAGGAGAAGACCCACTTGGAGATTGAGAATCTGAAAATGGAGAGTTTCGGTCTGGAGATTTTACATGCGATTGGTGCGACGTATCTCATGAAAGCTAGCAGTTTTCTCAAGAGCCAAAAATTCCTCGGAATCTCAGGTTTCTTCTCGAGGATAAAAGACAAAGGCACGCTGGTCAAGGATACCTGGAACACCATGTCCGCGGCTATCGATGCACAAATCACCATGGAGGAGATGGCTAAACTCGAGGAGAAGGGCGGTGAGGAGTGGACAGACGAGAAGAAGGCCGAGTATGAGAAGAAAGTTACGGGTAAGATCCTGGCGGCAGCGTGGAGGGGAAGCAAGTTTGAGATTCAGAGTGTGCTCAGGGATGTGTGTGACAAAATTCTAAATGATAAGAAGGTTAAGCTGGATAAAAGGATTGAGAGGGCAGAGGCGCTGGTTATTATTGGAGAGATGTTCCAAAAGGTAAGTCTAGCTGTTCTTGATAAGACGGGGTGTTTATTAATTACTGGCACTAACTTGCATTACAGGCGGAGCGTGATCCAGAGGAAGAGGGTGATTTCATGGCTTTCGAGCAATTGATGGCCGAAGCTGCCGCAAAGAAGGAACATCACAAGGGCGATAAGAAGGGAAAGAAAGAAAAAGAGAAGGAGAAGCACCATCATCACCATAAGGAAAAGGCGTAGGTGTAGGCGTATTGCAGATGAAACTATTCTTACAACTCATCGGATGACACACCCCTACAGGATGAGGAAGAGTGATACCCAAGATGTCGTGTGGCCAAGTGTAGGCTATTGTGGACTGTTGTTTCGCCGCCCTGATTATATTTCTTCGTGTACCGTGGTGCATGGAGCTTGGAAAGGAGGGAAGAAAATCATAGCCCGGAAGCCCAATAGTATAAAAGCAAAACAGCTTATATTTCAGTAGGTGATCACCATTCAAGCAAAACAAAGACAAATAGAATTTGACATTTACTCTACATTACGTAATTACTTGCTCGCAGTCGTAAAGATATAGAATGCCAGGTATATGCTCGGATGTTAAATAATCAGCAATCAAATCAAATACAATAGGCATCCACTTCACATCAGAGGTAAGCAACCGTAATTATAAATTGTCCTGGAACCATATCCATGGTTAATAGATATCGAAACGTTGCTTAGTGGTGATAAAAAACTGCTTACTAATCCAGGATAGTGAAAGTCTATGGAAATTGTTATGGCATGGTTCTGCTGCGGCGTAACCATATCTATGCGTAAATATCTATAAATAAAAGTTACTGTCACCATCTCTACATTGCATTAATCATTTATATGCGATGGTAAAATTATAGAGCGTCAGAAGTATCGACTCCGCATGCCGTTGCTCATCACCCGTCCTTTAAGTGTGTGATCCCCAATAAGCCTCTTACCACCTAGAATTACCTCAAAGCGTATTCCTAGTGCTGCCGGCTCTTACTGATGGCGCTTTCCGCCAGTGTCGCCCAGCTTGACAGAACCTTGTATAAGGCATCCGCCACGCGCTCAAACTGCTCATCCGTCATAACATACGGGGGTGTCAGCAGCAAACAGTGCTTGTTCGTATTAGCCCTGAGTATGACACCATACTCCAGAAGAACCTTCTGTTCGATATCCGTGGCGATAACTGAGATCAAATCCACGCCCAACATGACGCCCGTGCCCCGCACTTGCTGGACGACATGCAGTCCTTCTAGCTTCTTCTTTAAAACTTCGAGGAATGTCCGGCCACGCCCCGCACATTTCATAATCAATCCTTCGTTTTCAATTCTATCAAGATTCTTGAGCGCCACTACGGCGCATACCGGATGGCCAGACCAAGTGTAGTCATGCTGCCACACGTCCGACATCATGAGCTTGGTGCTTGGGTTGTTGAACGCGGTTTTCCATATGTCATTGGTGTATATGACTGCGCCCATAGGGAGGTAGCCGCTCGTCAGGCCTTTGCTGATGACCAAGATGTCGGGACAGACGCCGTAGAGCTCCATGCCGGCCCAGTGGCCGGTTTTGGCGAAAGCCATTATCTAATCATGTACATTGGCGGTCTGGTTTGCAATAAAAGGGTAGGAAAAGAGGGACTTGAAGAAACGAGCGTAAGTCATACCTCGTCTGCAATCATCAACACGCCGTGCTTCTTACAGATCTTCTGGGCCAGCGGGAAGAAATCGCGGTGCATATCCACTGCTCCACCATCCCCTTGCACTGGCTCAAAGACGAATGCAGCTACAGTTTCGGGGTTTTCTTGGAGGATTCCCTTTTCTAGCTGTCTCGCTATAGTAATGTGTCGAGTTAACCACCTATCCTCTCACACGAAGAATGCTAACAACGCGCCTGCCGCCTGTCCCAGATTCTCGCCTTCCTTCATCTTACTCTTATCCATAAAGAGCTCATGTGGTGGATCAATATTCGAGAACATCCTATGAGAGTTGGATGCATACACACTCTTATCATGTCCCTCCATCCAACGCTTCCAGCCATAGTCCGAAAGCTCTGGCTGCATGGATGCGGGTATGAACGTACTGCCAGGATAATAGTTTCGGAAAAATGAGTTTCTGCTTCTTGTAGCCGCCACAGTAGCTGGATTCAAGTGGTCCCGATTTGCTCCAATACCGAAGTGCGAGATGGTATGCCGCCTCGATACCCTCGCCGCCACCGGCAGTTAGGTAGACTCGGGAACCGGTCATATTTTCGGGAAAAGCTTGGGCAGCGAGGCCGGAGAGACGTTCACAGACTTTTATGGCGTTGTTTTTGGTGAGGTTTCGCTGGTTTGAAGATACTTCCAACTTCGACATCTAATTAGGGGTCAATGTCGGTCATGTGTGTTCACTGCCGAGGATAGGGGTGAAATATGAATGAGCGAACCTGCTCGAAGGCAACTTGAGCAAGGTCTTTGCGGGCATGACCAAGATGAGCGACAGTAATTCCAGCCATTGCATCAAGGTATTCTTTGCCAATGACATCCTTCAGCATAGCTCCGTCGCCAGATTCGAACACGACGAGTTGCCTCGGTCCCTTTTGCATCAGCGGGTGTCCAAAGCCGTGCATTTGGTGGGCCTCATCGGAGGCTTTGAGATCCTCATACGTAGCAGTTTCTTTCAGGGCAGCCATGGCTACTTTTGTTGAAGACCTGAACTGGCGACTGTAGGTGGCAGAGAGGAGTGAGAGTGTAGACGCGAGATGGGGACGAGCAATGAGGGAGGGCATGAGTAGAGAGTGTGTTACGTAGCAGAGAGAGAGTCGTTGCTTCTGCTTTCAAAGGTTGCGTCCAGGTGCTGGGCAAATAAACATGGCACTGTATACATATTTACGTCATATATTTATAATACGCACGTAATTCACGAACTCTCACGGTCAGATGTAGGCTTGGAATATTGATTAACAGTTGGATTTACTCTTGCACTGACAGCCAGATCAATACACTGCCTATGTGTCAAGTATGCTTGGTCACTCATATCCAGAGTTTTGTATCATGTAGCAGGACAGCAAGGTCATACTATGATACCATGGAAATTGTGCTTTATAGCGATAAAAAGTGCTTCATCCCCATATGAGGATGTCTCCCAACTTCTCCACTGGACATAGTGCGCTGATCACGCCCTTACAGGCTGGTTAGTTCTTGAGTACCTTCAGCGCGTGGGGCTGAAAACCGCGTCTCGACGTAGCACTTGACCAAACCATTTGATTGCTTTTCCTGTGCATAGTAGCTTTTAGCAATATCATCCATAGTGATACGGTGGGTCAACATGATCGTGGGGTCCACCTGGCCACTCTCGACAAGCTGAAGAAGCTCTTTCCAATCTGTCCACTGGTTAGTTGTTCAATGCCCGTTGAGATGACAGTGGCTACGTACATTTCTGGACAGGTGCTTGTCCACATCCTATAAGTCAGATGCCGCGCTCCATAAGGGAGCCTATGTTGAAGTGATCCATGTCTGCCAGTTTGTTAGGCATCGTCCACGTCGTCTAGCTCTATAGCTTACATCCTGTGTAATCCGCGATGATACCCACCCTTCCAAACTTCCTCGTTGACATTATACACTCGTTGACCATCTCACTAATGTCTTGTTCCAAACTAAGGGACAGTTCAACCCTGTGCGTCCAGCTCTTTACATATTCCCCGCCGCTCGCCTCAATGGATACATCTTACTCCGCCAGGAACCATTTCATGGACCTTCACTGTTACGCTTTGCCCCTTTAACTACGAGAAATTGATAGTCTCCAAGCCTGGAATTTTGGATTTCGCGTATTCTGTCCGCCAGTTTTTGTCAATGTCAATCACTCGCTTTGCTCCTTTGCGGAACGCCCAGAAGCAAGCCATCAGGCCCATCGGTCCCAGTCCCCATATCGCGACGCAATCCCCTTCATACACGCCTGTGTCTGAAACACTGTGATATGAAGTAGGGAGGACATCGGAGAGATATAAACCTACCATAATTAGCATATATATTCCTAAACAATAAACAGTCGACACACTGACCTTTCTCATCTGGTACAGAGCCTGGCAACTTCAGCAGGCTCTGTTCCCCAATTGGCACTCTCACATACTCGGCCTGGCCGCCGGCATAGCCTCCAGTAAAGTGCGAGTATCCAAATATTCCTCCCGTTCGAGAACCATATAGCATCTCTTGAACGGTGGAGGCGTTCGTTCTCTCGCATGCTGTGGTAAGATTCTGCTTACAAAAACTGCATTCCCCACAGGACACGACGAAGCTATTCACTACTCGCTCTCCGACTTTGAGATGGCTCACTGCAGGACCGACAGTGTCCACGATACTGCAGAACTCATGGCCCAGTATATCACCTTTCTCAACTTGAACGACTACTCCGTGCATAAGATGGACGTCGCTCCCGCAGACAGTACTTCCAGTTACCCTAACAATGACATCGTGATCGTCTACTAATGTAGGCTTGCTTGCCTCCACTGTGACGGTGTCAGTGTACCACTTAGTATAAAAGGGAACGGTGACGATAGGATTGACACGGACCAATGCGCATATCATTCTTGGCCATCCACACCATGGCCTTCATCTTCTCTCCAGATAGATCAGCATACTGTCCCCCTTCGCGATCTGGGTTTGAAATGTCCGTATGGGTAGCACGGTCCTGGTCGCCATGACCCAGAACGGTTTCTGCTAGCTTAGCACCCAAGTTTTTGGCTACCATGCTGTGAGATTTAGGTAAATAAAGACAAGTGGAATAGTCCGCATAGAGTTGAGAAGGGGATTACTTAGGATGGGGCCTTTATGTCTGTTGAGATATAATATAAGGATAGTGACGAGACGATGACGTGAGGTTGCAGTTTGCTGTACACGATGCGCAGCCTCTATGTTGTTCTAGGTATTGAGCTTTGGCATGTATCAGTTTGTCTCCTTCCATTGTTTTTATTTACTTGCCTGTGCTAACGATATTTATCGCCAAGCGCGACAGCAATACTCAAATGCGGCGCTTCAAATTCATGGAGCGATGTTTCAACACAGCAACACTACCTAACCACGAATTAATCTATATGCATTTCTAGCTACTCAAGCACTCAAACGGGGCGCGTCAAGCAGTTAGCAAGGGGCTATAGACCCATATAACGTCTCTAAGGACTTGACTCGCTACGCTCTCAAGGACACCTTTTCACAGCTGAGTGCAAGCTCAATTCAAAGACTCTTATCACTGAGAAGACAGAGCAGTTATTAAGTGCATTCCCAACCCTGACAAATAATAATTCCTTTACGAAGCCTTAATTACGCGCAATTGCTAATAGCTTACTAGGTATTATAGAATATAGAGAATACACGTATGTGTCACGGTGTTGCACAAGAAAAGGTCAATCGTTATATTGATTACCCAAGTAGATAACTTTATGAGAAGAAAAGGATTAGAGAAGAAGGAAGAAGGGGTGGGCAGCAAGTCTTGGGCAGATATCCTCCGCGCACTAGTGACTAAGCGACTCAAGGGAGTTGCTGACCACTCACGTATTTATTATTCACTACGCAGTGATTCGACCTACCTAGCACAATCTACTCAATCTATACAAGCATGTGAGCCGTCATATCACCCCCCTCCAGGGTTCAGCTTTGTTGCAAAGTTAGCCCGCAATTTTTTAGCAAAGAAAAAAAGGAAAGAAAATAGAGAAAGAGAGAAGAAAAAGAAAGTGTTTTGGTTCACACAAGGGTTAGTGCCGTTTTCTCCCCTTCTTTGGTGCTGTAGAAGTAGGAGTGCGAAGCTGTGGGAGATCATCCTCAGGTATAGCCTCATATGCTTCACCGCCCTCATCCTTCTTTGCTTGTGCATCGAGCTATACTTGTAGTCTTTTCAGTGGCCCCGGCCTCTCTAGATAGTTACCATGGAAGGTCTTGACAAACTCTGGCAAATAAACAACATTCTGGGCATAATACTACTTGTCGTCCGGCTGGCAATTCAGCCATGCTATCTTGTATTTCAACCTGCTATAATATAACCGGCAGTCTATAATTTCTTCCACATGCTATTTATTCTCCCCATTGACTATGATTGGCTGCTCATCAGGTTCTTCCTGGCCGGGAACCGGTTCAGCCGCTTTGCGTAGACGGTCTACATGCAGCACCGGATGTATATTCATCTCTGGCAGAAGGTCTAGCTTGTATAAATGTCCAACCATCTCTATGATCTTGTAGGGACCGAATTGCTGCTTGTCAAGCTTCAGACTTAGACGATTGATGACCATGTTTTTTCTAAGTAGATATACCTAATTGCCTACTCTAAAGTTTGGTTCCCTGCGTTTTTTGTTAGCTTGGATAGTCTGGGCTGCTTGGGCCTTGGTCATGTTATGAATAGCCCAGTTCACTGTATCATGCCGCTTCTTAATATACCTCTGAGCCCCCTTGCGAGTAAACTGTTCTTTAATTGTGGCAGATTGTAAGGAATATGATTCCTATCATGCTTGGTACAGCATATGATATGAACTGATTGGGTTAGCATGTACTTAAGCGAGCCTAGTGCTTGCACTCTGTATATAGGCACCGTGAGTAGAGCTTCTTGCTTGGTATCGAATCTATTTCATTCAATCTCTATAACAACCCT
>ML994211.1:0-30063 GCA_010093945.1 Delitschia confertaspora ATCC 74209 | reverse complement strand
TTTTGATTCTTATGTCTATATTCACGATTCTTTACAAAATTACTGATGCTTGTTGTTTATTCTTATTCACAAAAGTCATATATGTGTTATGTAGCTAGCTATTGTCGCTTCTTCTATGTGGAAGAAAGTTATCACGGCCGTAGGATATATACCCCACTAATGTAGGAATATGGGCATTTGGCATCGGGAGGATATAGTGTTTTGTGATTTACGTCGCTTCGGCATACTCTTTCAGCGAGTCCTGCGTTTCCCTATGAAGGAAAGATGGAATATACCATAGATGTCTACTATTATCATTACTACCTACTGTTCGTCTCCAAGCCACATCTTCTCACTATTCAAGTGATGCCTTAGGCCAATACTCCACCTTCCTTATTGGACTCCAAACCACTCATCGCCACCTTCTCAATCGTTCCAATTACCAAGAATGTCTCGGACTTAGCATCGACCCAGCATCGGGTACACGAAACAAGACCAACACGAGGATGCGGTCCCGCAACACCCTACCTTAACACCTTGATCGTAATTCCCCACCGCGATCCATGTCTATATTCCAAATGATATATCTATTATCAATACGCTCGTCCCTACTCCTTGCGGATCTCCACGGAGCCTCAACTCTGAGCCCGCGAGTTCTAAAGTTTGAGTCTCAAGAAGCAAATCTCTAATCCCAACCTAACAAACCGAACCCGATGTGTATAGTCTATACACGGGATCATTCATAATCTACCTCCATGCCTTGGTGGTAATGACAATCGATCTTTACCGTGTGTGATCTACTTTCGGTTACAAACCAGATCCAACAAGATCGCAATCATTTAACCCCATGGAACCATTCCGATCGTATCATCATGAACCTCGGCGATGTCCAAGACCCTCATCAATAACCAAACTCTACCCCCAACCTTTAACAGCCCAAACCGTCTCCGGGAGCACATAGTTACATACGATGATAGGATAGCGGAGTCGATAAATCCTAACCTAACAAACCAAAAAAAAAAAAAAAAAAAAAAAAAAAATTGCCTACGGAACCCACCAACCGCGCTGCGACGATAGACTACGACCCGAATCCGACAGACAGCTTCGGGCGGAGAACGTTTGTTTCCGTTCGCCTGAGCTTTTGAAAAACGTGGCATTCCGCGCTCGTGCGCCATCGCTTAATCATGACCATAAGACCTAATCCCCAATCATACTAGGGGAAACAGCAAATTCATCAGATGCCGTTCCGTAGATAAGGTACCAATCCATAAATAAAATAGTGCGTAGAAAGGCGAGTAGATATAAGGCCTAGTTTACGCCACAAAGATTTTAGAGTGTCCGGAGAAAGAGGAATTTAGCGGAAAACTAATAAAGATTGCCTGAGTCATGAAAAATGTGGCTGGAGGGATTGTCTGCTCTCCCCGGTCCTGCTCGTTCAAACTGTTTGCTAACCGCCCTCAGGCCATCAACCACCAAGCGCCGGATATCCGCTTGTTCCTTACCATTGGCAGTAAGGGATTCGGAGTTGGATTAGGGTTGTGGGCTAGGCTGGATAGAGAAAGACATTGCGAGACGGTTGGGCTGTTGGATGGAAATAATGGAGATAACTTTGGGGTTGATGGAGGTGGAGGGATAGTTACTCCGTAACCGTGGAATACAACATGGGAAAATGGTTTGTGTACACCCGGGCCGGATATTGAAGGGACGGACTGGAGTAGAGAGGGGGGGATTACCGCGGCCCCCAAACCTGAACCAACCTTAAAATGCAGAAAGAAGAAAGGAGTTAATAATAATGGATGGTAAGATGGAAAAGCAGGAACAGTGCACGCTGAGCCGTTTCTACCTTTGCTCTGGGTCTAGGCATCCAAAGTCCAGGTTACAAGGTTCCTGCCTGCGTTGTATACGGTCTGGCATCATAGAGCAAACTTTCAAAAGACTGATCGAATTCATAATGGAAATGTGATATACACGTACTCCGTACAACAGGAGACATGGGACCATGTATGCCCACTGCCCTGCCTGCCGTTCTGCCTTTTGCTCTGATTCTATACATCTTAATTTTAGGTTACCAAGTGGTGTATCTCGTATACGGAGTAATAAACATTGCTAAAGATATAGTGGCAACTGCAGGAACATATGCTCCGGAATATATATTTGGTTAGGAGATCCGCTATATGGGAGGTGTGACAGGACGTCGGCGATTTCATCCTAGGTCTTAACAGACGGAGATATATGTATACGACCCGACCGAAATTTTGTATATACCGATAATCAGGGTAGGATAGCAAGCCAAGGCTTGCGTACCTACATCTCTCTTGCGCCGCACGGCCGTACAGAGAGAACCGTCCTCCTCCTGCTTATCATTATTGCTTTACTGAATGCATGCATGGCTCTTTCAAGCCTCTCTCCCGTATATGAGCATAGGGCGCTTAACTCTCTTATATACAGGACTGCGAGCCCGGAAACTGCGATGCAAGAACGGAGATGAGAGATGGTGGATTGGTTCCCCGCATTTAGCCTGAAGATGAAAATCGGGAGGGGGTAAGATCACGTGCAGAATCGATGCACTGGCCCGTCAATCATACCTTCGGAATTTTTGCAACCGTGATGTTGGATCGCAGCTTGTGATGCCGAACACGAGAGTGAACCACCATACTGCATCACCACAACTGACCACCAGGAAACATCGTTATGCGGACTTCACGTTGAGCTGGTGCAGAGTAAGCCAGTAATGTGATTCTAAAGAACTTAAGATTTGTGCCCTTTCTTTTCTTGTTCATATTTTCCTCCTTGGCATAGTTTTCGGTCATCCTTTTCGGAGAAGTGAGAGAGTTACATGGACCATGTCGGATTGGGAGGATTGGGATGCTGACCTCTACGCCCCATGGGATGCGGCGTTCAGGGTAGGTTTGTGTGTTTCATTGGATATTTCCTTTAAGCATGTCCGTGCCTGTCCGTAGCTGAATAGCTACAATCAAATATCTCATGCATCATGCACTACGTACTAGTATAGACTTCAGGCTAAAGGCTAATATTCATTATAGGTGCAGCGAGACGTGGCATTACGCATTCCTATCAATTACGTCACCGTTCCTGGTGTAAGCCTCACAGCTGCTTGCTTTCAGGATGGGCAGTATCAAGATGAGAGATTGAGGAAGTGCTTTTCGAATTTGCTTGGGGCTGGGTTTAGGAGGTTTTTCGTCGATGTGTATTGGGATGCGGGGAGGAAGAGTTGGAGTCTTTGTCCGGTAGAGTTGGGGGGTGAAGAGCCAACTCCAGAAGATGGTACTCCAAATCCCAGTAGGGAGGTGAGAGAAGCTGCATTTCCGACTTCATTACCATGGAAGGACCGGATCCGTATATGGCCGCGTCAGGAATCTTCGGGCTTGGATGCGATGTCGAGTTCATCATCAGCAACGAGGACTGCAACCGTGACATCTATTAATCTCACTAATAATCCAACTTCAACTTCAAGTCTCGTACCGACTCCTTCACCGACCGATTCCCACAGTGGCTCCCAACCTGGTCTGCAGGTTGGGCCTTATAATTGTACCTCCAGCATCACGTTGTCATTCCTAGCGGACGTCTTGCAAAACCAACTCGAAGACACCAGCACGACCTTGGATGCCTTCATCACATACTTGATTCTCAACGTCCACGCTGCAGCCCCTTTTTCCAATCCCAATTCTCCAGCACAGAAACCCAGCCAAGGCCAACTACCAGCTCCGGACAACCTAATCAGCAAAGTTATCAACGGAAACCTTTCAGACTATCTCTATACTCCGAACCAGCTTCGAGATGAACGAAACAATGTCGACGACACCTGGTTCGATGTCGCAAACGCCGACAAGCCAATATCAGGGTACTACCGCACTCAAAAAGTCGGCAGCAACCTCATCACATCCGACGGCTGGCCCACAGAATCCTACATGGAGTTCAAGGAGTACTACCGCCTACTCGTAACCTTTGGCACCATAGACCCGCAAATGAGCTCCTATAACCTCTCTGCCGACGCCTCCCTCATCTTCGCACCGGGAACCATCTCTTCACTGCACAACACCACATTCTCCCCCTCTGGAGACTTGGAATCAGGCTGTCTTTTCACCCCCCCAAACCCCGCCCTCCCTTCCTCACCCCACTCTAATTCCTCTTGGGCATCGTCTCTAACCCCACCTCTCGACCTCGGCCCCAATCCGAACACGAGCACCCCAATCCCAGAAATCACAACCCTAACGTCCTGCGGTCTCTCCTCCCTTCTCAACCACACCCTCGCCAACGCGAACTTCACCGCAGATGCCAACCGCATCCCCTACCTCGCCTTCGCCCACAGCACCCTCTGGTCCTTCGCCCCCGGTGAACCAACCAACCACACCGACTCTGAAAAACCCACTCATAACCGTTGCGCAGCAATATACGCCCATGGTGAGTACCCGGGGCGCTGGAGAACGGTAGACTGTGCGAAGCGGTATAAGTTTGCTTGCCAGAATGCGGAAAATCCGTATCTGTGGAGTGTGACTACTAAAAGCGGAACCTACACCGAAGGCGCCACCGCCTGCCCCCAGAACACTACATTTAGCGTTCCACACACCGCACTCGAAAACTCCTACCTCATCTCCTCCCTTTCCTCCACCCGCCCCTCCCTCTCCCCCAACGAGCCCATTCTCCTCAATCTCAACGCCCTCGACGTGCCCAACTGCTGGGTCTTTAGCGTCGACAGCACTTGCCCCTATACGCCGCCGACGGACCAGAGTAGAACGCGGATTGTGGTGGTGCCGGCGGTAGCGGCGGTGATCGTTTTTGTGATTACGGCGCTGACTGTTTTTGTCAAGTGTGCGAGTAATCGGCGGGAGGGGAAGAGAGGCCGTAGGAGAAGGGGGGTTGGTGGGGGGTGGGATTATGAGGGGGTGCCTAGTTAGTTTGAGGATGGAAAAGGTATGGATGGGGGAAATGGGGGAAATGGTGAATGGGGAGTAAAGGGCTGTATAGTTGCTGTTGATAAGATTGTATATAGTGAGACTTTCAGCAACCAAACAAGGCGAATTGTACATATATTGAGTGGTGGGTAATGTACTATTTTGCAGTGTGTGGGTTTATTATAACGAATATAAATATAGTCTTAGATAGTATGTAAACAGGGTTGCGTTCGATATATATGTTTCTATTTCCTTATTACTCACCAATCTCTGTATTAGTTTGTCCTGCTGCTCATTCTTTTCTTACTATCTTGGATACTTTTATTTCCCCACTTTACCCTTTTCTGATCCTATTTGACTTCTTCTTATTCCGCTACTGTACGCACCATTTCTTTTCCTTTTATTACTCTATGTTCTACATCTCCTTTATTCTAGACTCCACATCTACCTCTTCCATCACTTTATATCTCTTCTATCTGGGGACGTGCCCTCCTTTCTTGCTAAAGTAAAGAGGAGGGAGAGTAGGGGCGTAGAAACTTCAATTTAATGATAATAATGATTCAATTTAACGTGCTACCTGGTTCCCAATCGGGCCTATAGATATGTATATCAATATTTAGTACGAAGTAAACTCGAATCTAGAGTTTATCTCTAGAGCCCAAAATCTTCGCCTATTCCTTATCTTTCACCTTTCTAATTTAGCTGAGGTGAGTTACATCAGCTAGACATATATCACTATTAGCCGTTTCACATCTGCCAGTGTTGCCGTTTAGGTAACAGAGAGATTGTTATGACACGTCATAGGTTGGTTGGAAGGGGGCCCCAGTCCCCTGTATCCTCTTTCTTAATATCCTTTGCAACTCTGAACTGCTCAATTAGGTCTATTTCTTGTAGCCATTGTGCGGCAACTTTCGCAGTTTTTTTTTTTTTTCTTCCTTGGAATTTTTTGAAGCGTTTGCCGCACAGTTCCACATGGACATTCTGGGTCGATTCCTGGGGCTCCAATCCTCGCCAGCCAGTCTTTCGGTCCCAGGATTTCCGTATGGAGCAGAAATAGTGCTGTCGCTTTGTGTTTGGGAAGGCCATCGCAGAGGTCGAAAGGCTGATTTACCCACCCCTCTGATCAAGTAGTTACGGACCGTTCCGCTTTAGCGGGCTTCTGCTGCCACCTGCTCCTTCCATACATCCATAAGTTCCTTATCAATGGCCACGCACCTGGATGGATATTGGCGTGTTCTGCCTTGCCTTGGCCCACAGTCTTCTCCTTCTGTAGCCTTCTGTTTTTTTCAATCACCTTATGTGAAAAATTCAATTTAACGTAGGCGCAGCTAATATAAAAGGGAAAAGAGAAAAAGTACACTTTAATATCAAAAGTGACCGAGTATCGCAGATAGAGAGTTGAGGGATAGAAAGGGTAAAGAAGAGAATAGAGCGGAAGGTAGGAGAGGAGGTGATTAATAGAGAAAAGTAAGAAAGGAATGCGAAATTGGGTACGATAGTGAAGAAACGGTTTCAAGTGAAGAACAGAATAGAAATTGAAATTAAGTTGAAAGTCTTAGATATATAAGATGAGGCAAGATGCAACGCATCTCAACTACGTGGGAATGGTAAAAGAGGAGGAATGGGCAAAAAGTTTAAGTTCTAGAGGATAAACTCTAGAGTCGAGTTTACTTTACTCTAAGCATCGATATACACATGTTCATAGACCCGATTCGAAACCAGGTAGCACATTAAATTGAATCATTATTATAGAAGATGAGACATAGGGTATAAATCTTTACATACTTCTAATTCGTAAACCTTGGTTAGCTTTCTCTCGAAAATGATATTCTAAAAATAAACCATCGTCCTATAAAATAAGCTATTTGACCACATTTCTTACCAAAATACACCATAGTCCTAAGAAAAAAAAAATACTCAGTTATGCCAGTGCATAGAAAAGACAGAAATCATTTATCCTTCCTTCATCCCCTCCCGTGCCGTCTTAGTAGGTCAGACTAATGCACTTCCCCCTCCACCCCCCCCCGCCCTCCCTCTTCACCACTTCTTCATAAATCCATCCCCCAACATCCCGCCTACTTATCGTCCAACCCACCGCCGGTCCCTTCTCTTCTTCCCTTCCCTCTATGCCCAGCTCTCTCCTAGGAATTCCCCACTCCCACCCCGCCCGAACCTTGTCAACACCGAGCGCTGCGCCGTCGATAAGGAGAGATGGACGGATAATGACGAAGGAGCAGATGGAGGAGTTGAAGAGAAGCGATTCCATGGCGCGTTTGTCCGCATGCGGAACTGCGCCGAGCCAGTGATACAATGGAGTCAACAACAGCGGTACATCTCTCGTCCTGGCGTTCGTGCCTGTGCTCGATATAGCCACAACAAGTGGCCGTTTCCCATCCATCTCTTTGAAAACCCCCCTTTCAGACGAGTCCTGAAGAGAGGACAGAGCCTCAAGAACAGTCTTCATACCATCCTCACAAATCCCTGGATCTTTCAGTGTGAAAGGGTGGAGAGAGAACTGGAATTCGGGGTAGCTTCCGATGCCGGAAATTATGGTATCGACCACTTCTTCCACCCCTTTACCCACGGACTCCGGTTTAACGAGCACTTTTGCTACATCACCCAGATTGCGGATATCCCCCTTGACGATGGTGAGTTGCGTAGTTAGGACAGATTTGGGTATAGAATGCGGAGCACTGGTGAGGAGCATTGTGAGTTTTTGGGGGTTGCGTGCTACTGGGGAATTGTTAGAAGGGAGAAGTATAAGATGGAGGAGAAAGTATAGACCGAAGAGAAAAGTAGAAAGACCGAGGAGGAAGGGGAAACGAACAAGCTATACATGTATGTTCGCCTCGGAGAGCTGCAGCGAGAGTGGCAGCTGCGCAGCCGCCTGTTGCACCAAAGAAAGCTATGGTTCGTTTCGTGGGTATGGACATTGTGATGGTTCTTGAAGCGTTAAGTGGAATGGATGGAGACTAGAGCCCTTAATGGGGGGATTTAGAGATGAAATCACGGTTTGAGAGTTGATAGATTTGGAAGATGACGACGAGATTAAAGGCGAGAATTGACTGATATCAAGAACCTTGACAATCGAGACGAAGGAAACAATAAAATAGATAGAGATAATGCGATGACCGTCCTATACCCTCCAACCCATCTACCCACCACTTCCCTTTATACTTTCCACCTAATCTTGCACATGCTCCAAGCGCGCTCATACTGAGTCCAAGTACTGGTTCATGCTCTGTCGAGGACTCACCTTTGCCGCAATTAATACGCAATGAAAGTAGTTGAAGTTGGGGTAAGCTGACATTTTAGAAAGAAGGTTAGGCCGCGCGGAGGGATTATTTAGCCGACTATGCTTGGAAAGAGTTTAGCGGCGACGGAAGACAGTCCGAAGGATGAGTCTCGAGGTATATCACATAGTTTCTAAATCTCCGCTGCCCGTGATGCATGTGACATCGGAAGGTCAGCCACCATTCACATGCTGTTAGAGGTGTATTCCTTGTCGAGAACAAGTAAATTTATGATATGGGGAAACAAAAAGAGAAGATCACGCGCCACATGATTCACCCTCAGAAGTGCTTTCATCGGTTAGATCTCACCCTGTTAAGCCCGCGTTAGCTCTTCTCCTGTCTAACTTCATGGTGTACTGTACTAGAAAGTAGACCAAGGTAAACGCTACCGGTGATGCTTGGTTCATAGCTAAGCATGGATAAGCCTTTCAAGAAAAATCTGCCAAATTAGAATATCAAAAGGGGAGGTCGTTGCAAATCTCGTTCCAAAATCGTTGTCAATAAACCCGAGTATATCGTCATATCATGAACATGCTTACTACATTGACTTCCTCAGACTTTAGCTTCCGACGCCCAGCACTCGTTGTGTCGATGCCCTCAGACATTCACATCTTCAGCCCTCTTCTTCCCCTTCTCAATATCCTCAGAATTCGCCCTGCCCGCGTCTCCAGCAACAATTTTCTGTATCATAGTGTGGTCTGCATGCGCAACCTCCGCCATGTCTTCATCGTGTGCAACGTCGAATGCCCTATTGCGGTATTCTGGCCCAAGCAATGTGAGCAAGATAACATAGGCGTAGACGCACCCCATGAAGATGCATATAACCTTCCCATACTCATACCTCTTAACCTTCCCCTTTGGTGGCAATGGAAACCTCTCTCCAATTGTCGCCTCAATCGTACTACTTGCACTACTAACCAAATTCCCCAATTGATAACTGGTGCCCACAACAAACGTCCTAAAACTGCCAGGACTCAACTCCATCAAATGGATCGGGATAACGCCCCAAGCACCCTGAACGCAGAATTGTTCGAAGAAGGCGGGCGCGATGATGCGCGGGGAGTCGACGAAGCAGTAGGGGTAGAGGAGGGCGCCCCCGATGATGGAGATGAAGATTATGCTGAAGCGCCGGCCGAAAATGGAACTGCAGTAGCCGACTACGGTGCCCCCGGTCATAGCGCCAAGATTGGCGACGACTTGGGTGACAGTGACTTCGTTGGCGCTGAAGTTGTATTGGTTGGAAAGCATTGTTGGGTAGAGGTCTTGGGAGCCATGAGACTACCCATCTATCGTTACTATGGTTGTTTTCATAAGAGTTCGATATTCAACCTACCATGAAGTTGAAACCAGCCATAAGCATAACCATGTAGACGAGAAGAAGCCAATGCCTCTTCAGGGCGACTTTGCCTTCCTCCATAAATACTTTGGCCGCGTTGGGACTTGCTTCTCGGACTCTTTGGCGTTCGCGATAGGCCTGGGTTTCTGGCAGACAGAGACGGAAGATGATAATCAGAACAGGTGGACCGGCTCCGAACCAAAAGAGCTGGGATTTGTTAGTTTTTTTTTATCAATATTCTGACGAGGAGAAGTACTTACCGGTCGCCAACCATGCCCAACAGTATTCACAAACGCCCTCGCAAATATCGTGGCCAGAAGATACCCAAACGCATAACCCTGCTGCAACATCCCTGACAGAATACCTCTAGCCGCCTCGGGACAATCTTCCAACGCCGTAGCAGCAGCATTCCCGTACAATCCACCCATAGCAATACCAAAGAGCGCTCTAACAGCGAGGAACTCTTTGTAGGTATTGCAAAAACCAGTCCCCAATTCCAAAATAATAAACAGCACATTGTTGACGATAAAGGGCCACTTCCGTCCATATCGATCAGCCGCAAGCCCGAAGATGATAGCGCCCACGGACCTCAGCATCAACACGAGTGTGATGCCCCACGTAATATCTGCTTTGCTCTTGTCAAATGTCTCGGCCAGGTCTTCGACTGTCAGTGAGACAGTGAAAAAATCAAAGGCATCCCAGGCCCAAGCGAAGAAGGCGACGAGGAAGAACATCCATTGCTGTGTATTGAGAAGCGAGAGGGCCTTGAACGGGTTTGGTGCATCGTCATATGCAGGTTTCAGTGTCGAAAACCGAGTTGCTGCGTAGCGACCCGCAGACATCTTCTCCTCTGGCTCGCCTGAACCGACATGAGCATGGTGCTCGGCTTCTGTCTTTTCGTCCATGTTCTGTCTCTTCCGCGAAGAGCTCTGAAAAGTCACAGGCCAGAAGGAAAAGGAAGAAAGTCAACTGTGAGGCTTGCTTCACCGGCGAGGGCACACCCGGCCCTTTATCAGCGTGCTGCATTACCCATCGTCAGGGCATGATTAGGATCATTTGTGCGTTTCTCATTCCCATCAAGGTGCTGATCGGCCTCCTTCCCAGCCAAACACCATCATTTTGGAGTGTAACCTTGCCATGACAAAAGCCCAGAAAACCCCCACCCGTGCTTTCTGACCCCGCAGTTGCTTCCGTCCGGGGTAACAACAAATCAAAATTCATGTTTTTGATAGCTTGGGGGGAGAGTGCTGGGGTAAAGCTTTTTGGTGTCTCCTCGGCAGAAGCGGACAAGCAGTGTAAGAACAGAACAAGCGGGCCTAAGCATCGCCAAATCCAAGTCACAAGCCCACCAAGAAGCGCCTCCAAAGGCTTGCCTGCAACCACCGATATCAGAGGCGCCCGCTGTTATAAGTCCGCCGACGTTGTCTTATTTCCTTCATTTTGCGCAACAATTCGAAATTCTGAACAGGCTCACCTATATTTACATCTTTCAACGTTTGGTCTCATTCGATCCCGACGTACTGCCGCGACCCTTGTGGATGTCAGATAGCTCCTCGGAGGAACCCTCCACAGTTGCGGGGAACACCTCTTAACGTTACTGCGCTAGAAGACTTGAGGTATCATTCCACAAAGGCCGATTTCCGGAGACTACGCAAGGCCCGAAGCATATCCGTTGCTCTTCCAGCCGTTCTTTGGAAATACCATACTCCAGTAGGTGAATAGTGAACACTGTGGCGCCTGTGTCCTAAAGCTGTATAAACACTTTTTGATTGTCGTGATATTTGAGAATCTTTAGACCACGGATTTCCACCCCACTCCCCCAACCCCCCTTTCTAATCCTCCCTTTCCCTAAACTCCTCAGTCAAACTCTCCAAATCAATCAAACTTAGCGCATGCTCAACGGAACTGACAAAATGCCGTCGCCCCCCACACATCTCCACAATCCCGCTCTGTTCGAAGAGCCGCCAGACATCGCTCCGTTCACCGGGGACGCGGCAAAAGAAGACTCGCACATCACGGTCCCGGTAGTTGTTCACGATTTCTGATAACACCTGAGCGCCTGCACCGTCTAGACTGGTAACACCATGGACATCGAAGATGACGTTCTTGTTGTGCTCTTCCCTTCTTATACGAGGCAGAGCTGGGTGGGCGGCACTGGTACCATGTGCCTCTAGTCTTCTCAGACGGTTCTTCAGATCGCCGGTATTAGCAAATGTGAGCGGTTCTGGTATTTTGACAATCAAGCAGCCTTCGATGAACTCCACATTGTCAGGGTCCAACTCGGCGTTCATAAACTTATCGGTTGTGCCGGGCACACGGCCTAAGATCTGAATTCGAGGACGAGTGCTGTGCCGAAGAACGCGTAGAAGAGATAGACCAATGCCGACAGCGATACCGCGCTTAAGATCCCAGAAAATTGTGGTGAGGAAGATGGCAAACATCAAGGTCATTTCGGATATACCGCGGATGCGCCAGAAGAACTTAATGTCATGGGGTGCTTCTTCTACAAGCGAATATGCGACCACAGAAACCATGGCGCAGAGCACGCCTTTCTAGATAGTTGTTAGCGAGATGATGATAATATTTAGTTGTGCTACTTGCCGGAATATAGTAGAAGTAAGGTAGCATAAAGAAGATGCAGAAAGTCGTGATGAGGCTCAAGAAGATACTGCTCATCGGAGTGGTTCCACCAGTCGAAGCGTTGACCTTGCTCCTACCATATCCTCCAAACGCTGGAAGAGACATGAAGAGTCCGCCAACCATATTCGCCGTCCCAAGGGCTATGAGCTCCCTATTTGCGCTTAGAGCCATGTTCTTGATCCCGTCTTTCTGTCCCTCAGAACTGGGAAGGCTCTTCGCTGCGACTGAGGACTCGAAAAAACCTAGGAGTGCGATGATTAAGGCTGTATTTACTGCATCCGATGCGTACTTGAGATGCGACGTTTCCAAGGGAAAATGAACCGCGAAGGTCTTTCCACCTGCCTGGACACTACCGAGAATTTCAACCCCTTTCTCCGCCCAGCCGAAGCGCCATGCGAAAACAGCGGAAAGTACAACGACAAGAAATCGGTCAGGTATATAGGCTACATTAGGGTAACGAGGCTGGAGCCGCTTCTTGATCTCTCTGCCGAATATATCAGTATCTCCACTGCTTAAGTCTGATGCGGAACCATACCTGAAAAACATGATGATGCCAAATGCGCCGAAAGAGACAGCGCAAGTGAGTCCATGAGCGGACTTCGCATTGTGCACCAAGAAAATGATCTTGTCGAGACAACTTCCGTGTGACGCCTCTTTACCCAGATGAGCGAGTCCCATTTCCGGGATGAGCTGGTCCACAAAAATGACTACTCCAATTGCGCTGATAAAGCCCCTAAGGAATGGCCGACTCAGCACATTGTCTAAGAAGCCGAGTCTGAATATTCCGGCAGTGAATATAAATGCTCCAGCCATACAGGTAACGATGCCAGCAATTTCAGCGTTTCTAATCCCGTCTTCGTCCCCACTTGTTCCCTTCCTTATATTTTCTCTCACGACTTCTCCCGTCAGGAGAGAGCCTGCGGCTTCTGGTCCGACGACCATTTGCGGACATGTACCGAGTAAAGCGTATATAAGCGGATTGATGACAAAACTGTACAATCCGTTTACGGGAGGAACATGTCCCAAATTTGTCGCGTAAGAGAGTGACATTGGAATGTAGAAGGACGCCATGGTCAAAGCTGCAACGAAGTCTCCTCGAAGGTAGCGCCGTTTGTACTGGCGTATCCAGTTCAGGACGGGTATATAATAAGCCAAGTACCTGAGATATCTCGTCAGCATTGAAGAAAACACAGCCTCGAAGAACGTACATGAGCCTCCGGTTACGAATACCATGTCTCTTGGCCAGGTATTTTGTCCTGCTCATCTTGTTGCCAGACCCGCTACCCAGCAACCTCTCCGCAACGGTGTCACCCAACAAGGCGTGTGTAACACTCTCTCCAGATGGAGACGCCAGATCTCTTGGATACCTGCCACCAAACCCATCCCGCGAACCGTCAGAGCCAATACTTCCATAACTCCGATGTGTATAAGGCCGAGGCGAGAAAGCTCCATCGCTTCCACCCACAGAGGCTTGATCCCAATTCCTCTGGGACAAAAGTCGAGTACGCAAAGTGGGCTCTAGATCATCTGTGGTAGCAGCCGCATTGTCGTCATTAGAAAGCACTATAGCATGGTCTGGAAACGGATGTATTCCTTCGCTGTCTATTTCCAACTCATCGTGAGGATGATGGCTCAAGGGACCGCCGGACATTGCGTCGCTTGGAGAAGAGGGTAGGTGGACTTCTCTCAATTGGCTAGGGTTAAGAGGCGCATGAGGATTGTGTTTGGTAGTCAGTGGAGGAGATTTACGAGAGGACGGAGAAGCAGACAACGACATGGTGAGGCTCAAAGAAGATCAGCCGTATTTCGGTTGGACAATTCTATTTTCGTTGACGATGAGAGAAAACAGTAAATAACTTTGTGCTATAGGCATATCGCCATGAGTTGAGTGTAGCCGAAACGAAAGCAATAGAACGAGAGAGTGGAATGTGGTGTGAAAGTAAGTGAAGTGTGTCATTCCTCACGACTACGAATTCTGGCAGGGTTTCGTGGTAGTCATGTCTCCATCGCCCTGGCCAGACGGTCTCACCCTTCCTGCGTGCCATCGGTCTCGGTGCGGAGAAAAGTTGGAGGGGTTTGCGTGGGGCACAGCGGGTTCGGAGCAGTGACGCCAAGCGTGAATTCACCGCTCGGCAGGAAAACCGTCCATGTCGGAGTCATCGCTGCATATTATATAATCTCCTGCATTCGTTAATTTGATGCTTCTAATATCTATTCACCCCTTTATATCTCATCAACTTTGACTCCTTTTACTTCAAAAATCTCTCAATTCCCCTCTCTCGTACCAATTGCACTCTCAACACTCACAATGTCCCTCCCCACCCTCCACGCCCGCGCAGAGGCCAAGCCCTTCGAACACAGGTCATGCCTCACTCCCACAACAGCCAAGAAGCTGCTCGAAGCAGGCTACCCCGTCCTCGTGGAGCGTAGCTCCAAGAACCCAGACTACTCGCGCATCTTCAAGGACGAGGAGTTCGAGGCCGCCGGCTGCACCCTCGTGGATGAGGGCTCATGGCAGACCGCTCCTACAGACCGTATAATCATCGGACTGAAGGAACTGCCCGAAGAAGATACTCCTCTCAAGCACACTTTTGTACATTTCGCCCATTGCTATAAGCAGCAAGGAGGCTGGGAACACACTCTGGCGAGATTTCCACGTGGAGGAGGCACTCTTTATGATTTGGAGTTCCTTCAGGATAACACTGGAAGAAGAGTCGCTGCGTTCGGTTACCATGCCGGCTTTGTTGGAGCTGCTTTGGCCATCAAGACCTGGGCATGGCAATTGACTCACCCCAAGGGCGAGCCTCTCCCAGACATTGCAGAGTTCACAAATGGAAAGGGATACTACCAAAACGAAGATGAGCTAATCACCCAGCTCAAAGAAGACGTCGCTGCCGGAGAAAAGGTCGCCGGGCGCAAGCCCAGCAGCCTTGTCCTCGGAGCCCTGGGAAGGTGTGGTAGCGGAGCCGTTGACCTCCTCGAGAAGATCGGATGCTCAGAGGTTAAGAAGTGGGATCTGGCCGAGACGTCCGAACGTCCAGGACCCTACCCCGAAATCGTTGAGTCCGACATCTTCGTAAACTGCATTTATCTCTCTAAGCCCATTCCGCCATTCGTCAACGAGGAGAGCCTCGCGTCGCCGAGCCGTAAGCTTAGCGTTGTGTGCGATGTTAGTTGCGATACCACCAACCCACACAATCCTATCCCTATCTACTCGATAAATGTAAGCCACACCCCCTGTTTCACCATCATCTAATTAATCCCTAACACGATCCCCAGACAACTTTCGACAAACCCACTGTCTCCGTTCCCGTTAAATCTGACCCCCCACTCTCGGTGATTTCGATTGATCACTTGCCGTCGGCACTTCCGAGGGAGGCGTCGGAAGCGTTCAGTAATGCGCTGTTGCCGAGTTTGTTGGCGCTGAAGGATCGGAAGTCGGCGCCGGTTTGGCAGGGGGCGGAGAAGTTGTTTGAGGAGAAGGTGGCTACGCTGCCAGAAGGGATGGGGAAGAGAGAGGTTTAAATGGGATGAGAAGAGACAAAAAGGGAACAGTTATAGTATCTTTACCAATATATGGGTAGATAAAAGTGGGCTTTTCTGGACTGGAATGGGGAAAGATATCATGGATAGAGAAATAGACATTCAGACCTTCATCTTGTATCTGCGGAAATAGTGAGCCTGTCACCTTAAGCACCGCTCTCTTACCACTACCCATCCTTACTTTTACCGATTTCAGCCCCCCAAAACGGTCAACCGTGTAGCATTGCTGATCGCTGTCTCACCTCCCATATCAGCAACAGACCTCATCTTGCCTTCACCACATCTCCTTAAGTCGCTGTCGGACCTCCGAGATCAACAGTAAACTTAATGTTACTCTCCATCGATCGCGGAATCCCTCGTCCTTCTGCAGCTCTAAGCTCAGACGAAAAGTTCAAGAGACCTCAACCCGCCTAACTAAATAGGCAACGATATGGGACGGAGGGGAAAAGTGTCAAGTACTGCAGGCCTCTGATATCAAAATCACTGACGAGAGTTACGGTAATGAGTTAGAGGGACGGAGTGCGTGGGCACAAGAGGGTGAGCTTAAGTTGGTATGGAAGTTCAGATGAAATTAAGTGACGGGTCGTGGGATTTTCCAGGGGGGCCGCCAACTGGTCGAAAAGAGAGGAGTTTGAAATCGTTTGTTAATACCATGCGAGGAGTCCATCATAAAAGATGTGCAATAGTAGTCTTACTAAAGGAAAGCATGATGGGGTAGTTCGCTAATAAGACAGTGCAGGTGATACAGACAAGGTTGTATCCCTATAACTTATAAGGGACCGCAAAAAAGAGGACATCATACACAATTTGACAATGTATCCATTGAAACCGCTAAGCCCACCAGTGAAGATCAAGAACCTTAAACATATTCAGGCCGAATCCCTCCGCTCAATAATGCGAGAGGCAGCTATACAGTAAAGAGGTGGATTGTCAAAAGAAGACAAAGGACAAAAAGGAGAACCCCCAACTCCACCCATGCCCTTCTGTAAACCTCAACCACCATATCACTTTTTCCATAAACGTTAGACATTTATTCATCATCCGCTTCCTCCACACTCGCGTGGAATGTGCGCTGCACCATACCTCCGGAGCTCGGAGTCGCTAGACCAGTAGCCTGAGGAGCGCTGTTGACAGGAGCTGGAGTCGTTGGAGCGGATGGTTTCTCGTGGGTATGCTCATGGGAGTGATCGTGGTGGTCATGCGAATGGTCGTGGTGGTCATGAGAGTGGTCGTGGGAATGTTCATGGTCATGGACGTGCTTAGCTTTGCCGTTAGCTTTAGCGAGGGCGGCGCGCTTTTCAGCCTTTTCAAGCTTCTTAGCCTTTTTGGCACGCTTTTTGGCTTTGATATCCTCGGGAGTCTGGATTGGAATTAGTAAAAGGGAGGAAACCAAGTAAGGGGCATGCTGAATAGACATACTTCTTGCCACGCCCAAACCGGCCTGAAAGAATCAAAGAACCCAACGTCTTCGAACAGGTTCGGGTACAACCATAAACCAGGAGGAGCCGCAAACATGGTGATGATGAACAGAATCAACCTGAAGATTGCCATGCCGAAGAACAATCCGATAAGGCCTAGCATGCCCATACTGAGATACCACACTCCTTGTCTAATCACCAACGGCCAAAGCGGAAATAGCACAATCGCAATAACACCCAACAGCGCACCCACCGCATACAACTTCGTCTTCCACTGCGAACCTTCGTACAACCAGACGTAATGATGGTCGTCGTCGGTCTCTTGATGCTGCTCGATGCGCACGGTCCAGAGGCCCTTGACGCGCTTGGGTTTGGCGTGGTTGTGGCCTTCGTGGCCCGAAGGGTCGACTTTGGAGACGCGCAGGGCGAGGAGGGAGAGCGGGAGGAGCTTGAATGTGTTTTCGGCGGAGGCGCGGTCAGTGACTTCGGGGAGGAGGGGGTTCTTGCTGCGGGCTTTGACGTATGCGGTGGATTGGAGAGCGCGGATGGCGCGTTTGACTGTTTATTGCATTGTCAGCGACATTCCTCTAGCCGGCCGCGAATCATGGGTACGTAGGAAATAGTAGTACCTCTGAACATATCCTTCCTTTTCTCGTCTAAAATGCACGTCCGCGGCTTCAGATCTTGTGCCTTGAGGAAGTTTGCGACGGCGATTGCAGCTGGGTTTGGTGGACCTTGAGGATTGATTGGAACTTGCTGCTGCTGCTGCTGCTGTTGCTGCTGCGCCTGTTGCTGCATCTGAGCTTGCTGCATTGCTTGTGCCTTGAGCTGCTCGATGTATTGTGGTACCGTAAGACCGCGCCTCTGAGCTTCGGCGGCGAGCTGCTGTTGCATCATTTGAATCTGCTCAGGCGTGGGCTGCTGCCCGGGCTGCGGTGGGCCTGGAGGGTTCATCTTGAGGTGCTGGCTTCGTGGTGACAGCGGCGGGAGGGGGTTAAAGGGTTGGTGAGTGACAGAATGGTGAAAGACAAGCCGCAGCAGTCGAACGGATTGACTAAATGCTGTCTTATGGCCGTATAAAAGAAGTGCGGTGAATGCGACGAGACGTGGAAATAAAAGTTGGGGGTATGTTGAAGCCACATTGACATCAAGTTCGGACCCTGAGTTATTCCGTCACCGCAAACGGGAAGAGCCAGATCACGTGAACGGCGAGCGCTAACTAAGCGAGAGCTTAAATCTTCAAAACTTCGAGCCTCAACTTTCTGAAATCTTCCATCATTCGAGAAACACCATCTCTCTCCAATCCAGCTTGATGTGTCTCCATACGTGGCCGGAATAGAACTAATATCCGCAGTTCACACCGCTCAAATTAATTCCGACGTTGGTAAGCTCTGCTCACGATCACTCTCCTCAGCCCCATGCTGACGTTGTCGCAGATCAGACTTCTTCGTTTCTAGCTCTTTGAATTACATTGTCAGAACAATGTTAGAGCGCACCCCACCAAGGACATCTCGTAATGTGACTCGGTCGTGGGCTTATAGAGGATCAGTCACTCACGCCTGAGCCAATTCGAAACCCACTCCTCGACATTTGCCAGCCCTGGTGAAGCCACCTGGAACACCGAGAGATCAATGGGATGTCTGATGCTATATCAATATATCTCCGGTACTGAGACACGCTTGTGATGAGCTGTATCTGTTTTGCGAGGCTATCTATCCCTCGCTTCATCTCGATGTTTTGACACTTTATTCGGTGTATATGGTAAATATTCTCTTTTCCTCTCTTGTCTTCATTGTCTCTGTGCAGAACCCGTTGCCAACACTCTGGGCCTTACTACCTCTCCATGGTATAGCCCTATTTTGGTGCAACGGAGAGGAACGACCTACTACTCAGCGCGGTACTCTCGCCTCCTGGCATGGGTATAGAGCTCCATCTTTCTGTGTCTACATACTCACAACGGTGTGGATCAATCTTATATGTTTGAAACGGATTCACCGATATCATACGCCGACCCATACCTATCCGTCATCGGCAACGGCGGAAAGCATGATAAAACACTTGCATGGATGGATACTCTGTAGTTAATGCTATCCACTTGGCGCATTTCGATCATCAAACTTTGTCTTTTTATGCGTCTTGACTGGTGATGAAGCAACTCCGATATTTGCTAATCGGTCAGCACAATGCTGGTCTAACCAGACCACTGGAAACAGATGAGCCAAACGAGTCAAGACGGCAATCTAGCCTAAACTCGGAGTGCGGTTCGCAATAGAGTTTCCCTGCAAGATGGGCTACTGACTGCAGGACGAATCTCTCATAATATTAGAAAGTATATTCGATTCCGACGCTGAGTTACAGAGTGGGAAGGTCGACGCAACCACAGGCGACGTTTGTGTCTTCAGAATCAGCCTCTTTCTGCAGTGTTTACGCGGACCATGAACGGCAGATATTGATATCCACTGCTCTCGGGTGCAGCCGGCCTGAATCAAGGCCTCTTCTTGTCCCACTCATGGCTTACTTTTGCTGGGTCGATCACCGTTGGGAGGGGAAGCTTGGGGGGATGATGGAGGGTGGCTGCAAGCCACTCACACGGCTTACACTGCCTTTGACGCCCGTTTCTCCCGTCTTCCTTGAACGAGTGGACGCAGTGTAGACGCCACGAATCCACAATACGGCTTGCGGCATCTTACTCGTCCTGTGAAGCCCAGTTTCCCATCCACAGTCAGCAGGCGCCGTGTGATGTGGGATGCTGTGCATCCACGTATGATTATAGATAGTTGTTGGAGATACAGATGCATGGAGGCTGTCTACAGCCATGGCTTCATGATTGCTATTATCAAAACTTGATCGACTGCCCAGGCTGCCACTATAGATTCGGCAGCATTAGCATCTCTCCACACCCCCGTTTTCAGCGCCCCACGGGTCCCAGGAGCGTCAGGGGGTGGACGCAACAAGCCCAGCGAACCATCTCCCTAGCCAGCCCACAGCTCAAGGACAAAAGAGGGCTGGCGCTCTGGCAGCCAACGTCGCGCGGGCTCGTCATCATCGCCTTAAGATAACCCGCCCGCTGCATCTCGCATCGCGACGGAAGAAGCGAAAGCACCCCGTCCTCCTGTGCAATCCCTCGCTTTGTTCAGTCCTCCTTCAGCTCGAGCCCGAGAGTCGACGTTAGAGGTAACGTTGGAACCCATTGTGACACCAAGGCGCCGGCTCGCTGCGCCTCTCTCACCGCTGTGGGACCATCATCCTTCGAAGACCGCCGCGTATGTACAGCAAAAAATCAACTGAACTCTCCGAACCACTCCACGTCGACCTCTCCCTCTTCTCTTCGCTCTAATCGGCCTTCTAATCACGACCTAAAGGTGCTTCGCCTTGTCCCGGCAGCTTCATCTCTGTACCATACGGACTCCGGTGACGCTTCCGTCGAACAATACACGTGGACCATATTGCCCTTGCATTGCAGACAGAGCCTTACTTCGCTGAGCTCTTATTTCGATTCTTCATTCCTCCACTCTCTCACCATATCCATATACCTATCTCCTTCGAACTACGCATAAGTCGCTACTCGGGACCGAGAGACGACGTATCCATTAGCGTGCTCCGAGCTGCACATATCCGCCACGATACCTGCTAGGAACGCATTGGTGCATTCAAACTGCCTTGCCGGGTCGCTTCATACTGGTTACAGAACCAGTACGGAGACGCGCCCGGTGCTGAATAGGATCGTCAAAACACATCGGAAATGTCATACACAGGGAACGAGAGACAACTTCGCAAAGGCATAGGCACAAGCCGGTCTTGGTGATTGTGCCTTCAAGAAGTTGGGCTTGAACATATTCTCGCTATATCGCCACGGCCTCTTATATAGCCCTTTCGTCGAGTAGTGGATCGAGCGGGCGGTCCTTCCGCGTTTCCTCGACGACAATCGACATACGATCTTTCAGCATAGTTTGACTGGGCTTCTTTCTGGGCTTCCAACGCATTCATAGAGAAAAAACCAATATCGACATTTTCTACGGAATCCGGAGCTGCCTCCGACACTGCATTCAATCATGACTATGGTTCGCCAATATCCTCCTCCGCCATTGTCTCCTTCTACACAGCCGTTTGGCATTGATCCATATAACTCGCTCCCGCCATCACCGCACGGCCAGCCTCTTAGAAACGCGGTGAGCTCCCAGCATAAGGGCTGGGCTGAACAGTCAATGCCACAGCGATATGCTCATCCGCTTCTAAGGCATAATTCGTATCCTGCTTCAGGATCCATAGGACTAGGTCATGAAGGAGAGAATCCTTCGGAGCATATGCTACGTCGAAAAACGCCAAAAGGAATACTAGCAGCTGCTTATGACGGGACATCCGTTGAACTGTCTGAAAAGCCACATGCTACCAAGCATATCTTACTCCCAGTCACTGCTGAATCTAATATCACAAACTCCAACCCTTTCTCGTTGCCTCTGAGATCACCGCGAGATGGATTTACCAGAAAACATAGCCAAATCAAGCAGGAATCTTCACCCAACTGGAGTCCGACACGGTATTTCGAAACTGGCTCCGGACAGGGTCATCAAGGCTGGAATGAAGGACAGTCTTTGCCACAAATCGATTCTGTGTTGAACCAGATTCCCCAGCAACAGCAGCAGCAGCCTCTAAAGTATCCCAACTTTGGTCAGCAATTTTGGGGTGGCATGGACCCCATACAAAGCCGTCTCGGCCCTACTGTGTCAAACGATCAAGGTCCTTTCGGACCATATTGGCACGATGGCACTTTTATACCATTTTCACCGGCTGCCTTGCGGGATCCCCGATTTGACTCCGTTCACGGCCCAAACTGGAATGTCCCTAATGTTCACCTACAAAATGGATACTCAAATAAACCTGGCGACTGGCCTGCTTATGGTAATATCATCCCAAATATGAATAACGTACAACAAAATCAATATGTACTTCCAGGTCTGGCATCATTGACATCCCCAAATCCTTTCAATCTGGGAAGGCAATCTCTTGCTTATTCCCAACAATATAAGCAGCCGCAGCCGTATAACCCTATCCCAGAGTACACGAACTCCGCCTTGGTAACAAATTTGAACCGGCCCGCTCTCCCAAACTACAGTTCATTATCCTCCGAACAGTCCACCCCTCTTCCTGACCATACACCAGTTTCAAGTGCACTTGCGGAGTTCGGGCCACATTCAAGTAACGGTCAGCTAAGAGAGAAAGTGTTTGCCTGGGCACATGCCGTATATGTCGATCTCTTAAAATATCTACAGCAGACTCGAAAAAATAGTGTGCAAGGACGTCACCCACATGGACATCAGGCTGTTCGACCACATATATACCCTAAACCACCCCGTCAACCTGGGGCAAATTTCTCGAATTCTGCTAACAACGCCCCTCGCCCTCAAAACCTTGAACGTCACAACTCTTATCCTCTACCATCGAGCCACCTATCCAAAGAATACGATCCCAATAGCCAGTCACCGTCTTATAGAGGACCTTCACTTCGACGGCACGACTCGTATAACCAACCGTCTTCGACCTGGTCTTCAAGCGGAGGAGATTCACAAGGCCCCGATGGTCAAAGGCGAATGTCATGGCAGCAACAACCACAAGGGCTTAGTTCCCTTTCGATGCACTTGCAGGCTCGGGGAATTGACTCAGCTCGTTCTTTACGCCGAATGTCAGGAACATCAATTGCTGGTATCCATCAAGTTTCTCGCTCTGAAATGCCACCTAGTATGACGGCCGCTTCTGCCCTCGATGCTATTACAAAATATTGTGAAGAGAGCAAGTGGAACTGGATAGACGGCATCTTATTGGGGGGGTGCCTGGCCTATGCTCTGGGGGATTACCAAAAAGCAAAGGAGTGGTATGAGCATATCCTCACATTAGATGAGAAGTAAGTAATCACTCGTTTTCAACTCCTTCATACTCATCCCTTTTTAGCCATGTGGAGGCAATAGCCAACCTCGCAGCAACACTACTTGCCCTTCAGCAGAAACAAGAAGCCGAACGATACTGGAGACGAGCAGTCAAACTTCGACCAAGCTATTTCGAAGCCGTTGAGCATCTCATTGGGTTGTTATGCAGCGATCACCGAGGGCAGGAAGCTGTTGGGGTCATCGAGGAAGTTGAGCGGTCGCTGAAATTTCATAAGAAGGGAGAGATGTTCAAAGACACCGACATCAAAAGTGAAGGCTCGAACTCGATGATCCAGTCACCCTCCATGCAATCGGAGTCGTCGGACAGGCCCGTATTTGAATTCGACAGGGAAAATGAGAACGTTATCAAGGACCTTGATGACCTACCTGGGTCTGATCAACCAGGCTTCGGGTCCAGCGGCTACGCTATCCCAGGATCTGATAATGGCCGTATACTAGCTCTAGTTCATGCCAAGGGGAATATGCTATATGCCCTGGGAGATAATGTTGGTGCGGCTAAAGCATTCGAGACTGCAGTCATGATAGGAGCTGGACAAAGGATACAAGGGATTGAAGGACTCATAAAGCTCATACTCTCTGTTGTTGGTTATGATGGAACCGAACGCTCTCCTGGCGGACGCCGGATTCCTCCCTCGACGAATCCTATCTTGCTTCATCCGGAACCGGCTCTTAACACAGCCCGGCTATGCTTTCCCCCGCATGGTCAGCTACCAGGACTCCAGTATGTCCCGAGCGAAGGCATGTCCAGGAAAGCTGCAATTTCAACCACGAGCAACTCACTCCTCTCCCTCGCGAAGATATTCCAAGATGGCATGTCCACGAACTCACCAAAGGCATCGGCGTACCAAACAACATACGGGGTTAGGGAAATTCTCGCTCTATACTACTTATCTCTTTCTCTTCAGCCGAGTCCTTCAACAGCGAACAATGTCGGGATCCTCCTTGCGAGCGTGCAACAATCGGCTCCTTCGAAGCATATTCCAGTTTCCAATTCCATGCTCAAACAGCAGATTCCAGGACTCGTACCAGGCAGTGGGATCGCACTAGCTCTAGCATATTACAACTATGGACTCTTGCTCGACTCTCGTCATGCCCATCTGTATACGAACTTGGGCAGTCTTCTCAAAGATATGGGTCAGTTAGATGTCGCAATCCAAATGTATCAAGAGGCGGTATCATGTGATCCGAACTTCGACATTGCACTTGCGAATCTCGCAAACGCAGTCAAGGATAAGGGCTCTATCAGCGATGCTATCGTTTATTATCGCAGAGCTGTGCTGGCTAGTCCTGATTTTGCAGAGGCTGTATGTGGGCTTGCCAATGCATTGAACTCAGTGTGTGCATGGACTGGAAGAGGCGGAATTGCTGATGATGGTGGCTCTCGGGATCGCTGGCACGTTGATGACAAGGGCATGCTTCTAGACGCTAGACTTCCAGGCGCTTCCAGCTCAGGCTGGATCAAGAGGGTTGTAGATTTGGTCGAGAAGCAACTTGGCGACGGCGAAGACTGGGGACGCGGCACCATTGATCAGCAATTCATGCAAGATATTATTCGAGTACTCCATCTTACTCAAGACAATCCTCGGTGTCTTCAGGAGAAGGAACAGAATATGCAAACAACGATTGCTACATGGCAAGGTCAGAAATGGGAGGGTGCTCGAGCTGTACGTCTCGTGGAGCGTGCCATTCGTCGGATTATGTGGTATTGGTATCAAGACAAATATATCCGCAATCGACAACGCCCGATCGGAAGTTACAGAAGACCGCAATTGCCCGCAGCATTAACCGTTCCCGCAGCCCCAACGGTGCTTCCGTTTCATACCTTTACCTGCCCCATGTCAGCGAAGCAAATTCGTCTGATTTCTCAACGCAATGGCCTCCGGATATCGACATCTACCCTGAGGGCCCCGTGGCTCCCAGCAACGGTGTTCGCACCCCCTCCACCGCCGAACCCGCAATTGAGGGTTGGATATGTGTCGTCAGATTTCAACAACCACCCCTTGGCGCATTTGATGCAGTCCGTATTCGGTCTTCACAATCCTCAAAAAGTCACTGCGTATTGTTATGCAACGACTGCAAGTGATGGGTCCGTACATCGTCAGCAGATAGAGAGAGAAGCGCCTGTGTTCCACGATGCCAGTAGCTGGCCCGCGGAGCGTCTAGTCGAACAAATCGTTCGAGATGGCATCCATATCCTGATTAACCTCAATGGATACACTCGCGGTGCAAGAAACGAAGTCTTTGCCGCCCGCCCTACCCCTATTCAAATGTCTTTCATGGGATTCGCGGGGACTTTGGGGGCGGAGTGGTGCGACTACCTATTGGCCGACGACACTGCTGTCCCGCCTGACGTCCTTCGAAACTGGCGTCGCAATATTGATTTGGAGGACACGCTAGTGGATGAAACCAGTGGAGGATCAGACGACAAGTGGGTGTATGCGGAGAACATCATTTTCTGCCGCGATACTTTCTTCTGTTGCGATCATCGCCAGAGCGCTCCAGATTCCGAAGGGCCCCGAATCACATGGGAAGAGGAACAACAGCGGAGATGGGATATGCGGAAAGAACTCTTCCCTCAATTGCCGGATGATGCGATTATCCTAGGGAATTTCAACCAGCTGTACAAGGTAAGCAACCCTCATATCCTTCTCCACACTCTTCAGTAGGTAACCAATAATTATTGCAGATCGAGCCGACAACCTTCCGCACCTGGCTCCGCATCCTCGCTCACCTCCCCAACGCCATCCTCTGGCTCCTCCGCTTTCCCAACATCGGGGAAACCCACCTCCGCACCACCGCCACCCTATGGGCCGGCCCTGAAGTCGCCTCGCGTGTCATCTTCACCGACGTCGCACGCAAGGACCAGCACATTGCGCGCGCCCGCGTCTGCGACCTCTTCCTCGACACTCCGGAATGCAATGCGCATACGACTGCTGCGGATATTCTGTGGAGTGGGACGCCGTTGCTTACACTGCCAAGGTATCAGTATAAAATGTGCTCGAGAATGGCGGCGAGTATTCTTAAGGGCGCGTTGCCAAAGAGTGAGGATGGAAGGAAGGCGCAGAAAGAGCTTATTGCGGGGAGTGAGGAGGAGTACGAGGATATGGCTGTGCGGCTGGGGAAGGGGTTGGTCTATGAGAATGGGAGGGCGAGGGGACGGCTGAGTGAGTTGAGGCGGATGTTATTTGAGGCGCGGTGGACGAGTGCGTTGTTTGATACAAGGAGGTGGGTTAGGGATTTGGAGGAGAGTTATGAGCGGGCTTGGGCGATGTGGGTTAGGGGGGAGGGGGGGGATATTTGGTTGAAGTAATCCGAGGCATCTTTGGATGTATATCAACCGTATAGCGGTTTGGATCTGGGCGGCACTTTTTGTTATGGATTTGTATTGGTATGTGGGCTGTACGCGATACCATGTTGGATACCAATTAGAGAGGAAAAGTGGGAGGATATATTTGGATTTTTAGCATGCTGTTTGAAAGCATAAATACCCGCTATAGGACTTCTGAGTCTTGGGAAGTCTACTATAGCTGTTTGGATGATATTCATACTTGGAGTATAGGGAGTGTTTTGGTTAGATACTTTATTTTGAGAAACGAGGAATTCTATTGAGGTTTGTGCGGAATAAATACCTGGGTTTTTCTTCCTGTGTGTGAATATGTTCATAGGATTTCAGACTTCTTACCTATAAGCTAACTTGCTATGTCCAAGCTCTTCTGTATGCTGTGTCTATATACTACTGTTTCTGCATGCTGTTTCTGTATGCTGTTTGTCAGGAATGGTGAGCAGTACGCAGGAATGGTGAGCAGTACGCAGGAATGGTGAGCAGTACGCAGGAATGGTGAGCAGTACGCAGGAATGGTGAGCAGTACGCAAGCATGAAGAATTGAAGGATTGAGCTGAACTGTATTGAAAGGTCTGGTGCCAGAGCCCAATATATACATGAGAGAGCTGACAGGTAAAGGCAACGTCAACTAGACTAGGAAGGAAAAACAGAGTATCGTAAACAAGCAGTGACAAGAACAAGTGAGTTGCGACTGCGAAAGTGAGTAACCCTAAACCGTAACGCTGTTTCTGTATGCTGTTTCTGTACATCCATTCCTTACCATTCACTTCTTTAACTTACACATCTACCTACCCTTGCTCATAAGATCAGTCTAACTAGTAAACTTCGTGTAATTTGTATTTATATATTGTTAAGGGGGAAAGATATAGCCGTGTGATAACTGCACTTTGAACTTGTGAGGTGAATACAAGATTGAATTCTACCGAGTTATCTCTGTACTGAGAGGAGTTTATATTGACTAAGTCGTGGCGCAGGTAAGGCTGAGGCTAATGCTATTGGTACGCGGTTCCCGCGTGACATATATTCAGATTCACAGCTTAGAAACCCTGGCTTAAGGTTTTCTTTTTCTAGCATACGTAGACTCCTGAATCCCGTGGAGCAGCCTCGGCTGCTGGAAGGCTTCGAAGTACATCCCATCGTCTTTTGCAACTTAGATACCATAAGCAGAGAGTGGGGCCCGAACCCGAACACGTCACGGCGATGAGTAGATATGTTCAAAGCTTTGCAGACCGCATCGGAATCTTGGAATATAAGAACATAGATGAAGTTCTTTCTGCCTTGTGGCCGAGGAAGAGGATATGATTTCACGCCCACTGGCCAACCTATCCAGACCACCGCTGTGTCATCGACGACTTGATGTCTTAGGCCTGCGCAGGTAGTGGGTAGTGTGGAGACAGCATAGGAGTATGACCATAGTCAGGCGTCTCCGAGGAGTGGGACTCTAAGGTCTAACATCTACTCAAATACGCACGAAAACATGCAACTACAAGCCGACAGTTAACATCCAAAACATATAAGTCTCTGTTGCTAACCTACATTGCCGCATAGTAACATCTGTAAAAAAACGGTTAGAATCCAACCCGCGCCACTCGTACAATCCATTCTTTCCGGGCGTGTCATTGATTACATTATTGCATTTGACCATGATCCAGCCATTAAACAAGCCTGGCCTCGCCTCTGTCCATATATATCAAGCCCTGGAACTCCATCACTCGGGCCTTCACAATCATATCGCCATCAATATTGAAACCAAAGGCTATATCAAGGCATGGACAGACATCAATCCCAGGCCCTTATACGGAACGACGCCTGGCTGAAGCATCCCGCCATTATTCACGGTACTGCGAGTGGGCTATGGCTCACTCTACCCCTTATACTCGATCAAGGACATGATTGGCACTTACTGGTTGTCTCAAAGGATGAGCAGAAGATGTCTATTACGCAGCAGATTTATACTGGGATTAAAGGCTGTGCTTTGATACAATGAAGGTGGGGGCATCCTTTATTGCCTACAGGCTGAACAGAGAGAGAGTGTGCGGCCGTGGATTTTGTCTTGTCAGGGTGAGAGTGATGGAGACAGATGAGGGCGCATCCGGAGCTTGCCCTGAACCTCTTTAGAGGTCCTTTAGCTATTGGTGGTAATCATATTCCTTCAAGCATATCGACGTATTCTACTCGGACGCTGTGTCCGATTCAGCCAGTCTCTAAGCAGGAAGATAAGAGGTTACTTCTCGAATATGAATGAAGAAATGCATAGCTTAGCCCAGGTTTCAAACCAATGTACTTTAGCAAGTGGGCGGACCTAAAGCTTCTTTTGTCAATAGGCAAGAAGTAAGACATGATGGACGAACTGATGATTTTTCTAGGACTCAGGGTCTGTACCTTCACGGGCCGCCCCGTAGCAGGAACTAGCGAAGCGATAGACCAGTATGTAAGCCAAGACGGCATATGGTAGGAGCAACTTGCTGCTGACTCAGCACACAATACATGTTTATATACTCAACAGTTCATTAGACCTGAGGACAACACAGAACATGATCACCAGAACAATACAACCTGTTCACTACCCACTTTTCACCTCATTCTGCTTACACAGTATTCAAGCAAAAGTATGTCCAAGATGAAGGGACCCTCTTCAAACAATTCGTTTGCATTTACCCCAAGGAAAGGGCATAAAGGTTATATTCTGGCAACATGGACGTGCTCATGAATATTGGGCTAGAATTAATTGATTTATGGGATGACTAATCTATCTATGGTGAAAAAATGTGAAAAATATATACATCAAATTAGCTGAGTGAGTGACTAATGATCTAGTAGATTTTCTGAAAGAATTGCATATCTAATAACGTGGACGGTTGTACTAAAATTTGATGACAATCTTTATTATAATTATTATAATTCAATTTAACGCGCTACCTGGTTCCCAATCGGGTCTATGAACACATAATATCAATGCGTAGAGCAAAGTAAACCCACATCAAAGGAGTCTCCCTCCAACGTCCAAAAATCTTTGCCTTTTCCTCAACGTAAACCATTCTAATATAGCTATGGTGAGTTATTTCACCGGCTACTAGACGCTGTTCCCTAACTGCCAGTGCTGCCGCTCAGGCAATAGAGAGGTTATTATGACCCGGCCTGGGTTAGTTGGAAGGGGGCCCAGTCCCCTGTATTCTCTTTTGTAATAGCCCTTGCAACTTGGAAGTGTTCCAGAATATTTGTTTCTAGGAGCCACTGCGCAGCTGCTCTTGCCGTTTCCTTCTCCTTCACATCTCTAGGAGCTCTTTAGTGTCTGTCATTAAAAGAAGATTCCCACGGGGCTGGATGTAGTTGGGGCAGAACGCCAGGATATGTTGGAGTGTTTGCCGTCCGGTCTGACAATCTTTATGTTGGCGCTATACAAAGGTTAATAATCGACGTGATAAAGTCACTACGTCAGCATAAAGTGCCCTTATGAGTATAAAAAGTAGACGTAATATTAAGTAATAAGTAATAAATGGGTCGAAATATGGCCAATATTCTCAAGAGCGGCAAGAGTGTGCTTGGAGCAGTTTTACCACTTCCTTACTACTCCATATCACCTAAGACAGCGGTGTTCGGCCATTGTTATCTTTCGAATCGATGTCAACTCGGCCAGTCTCAATCAACAGCTTCAC